>VZTA01021321.1:299186-323030 GCA_013398855.1 Mohoua ochrocephala | reverse complement strand
GGTGCAGAGCACGGAGAGGGACGGGGGAGAGAGTTCAAGAGAGTGGAAACACGCTGCAGGGAAGAGGAACAGGACTCAGAGGGATGGGAGCGCTTTGGGCTATAGGGCAGAAGGAGGCAGGATAACAGGCACAGCTGGGCTCTGGTGAGGACGAGGACCTGCAAGTGTAGAACAGAGCTCTCTGGGGAAAGAAGGGATCAAACCCAGGCTTTTTGTGAGTTGGGTCCAAATTGCAGATAACATGGTATTTGTGCAGCCTAACCAGAGCAGGCTGTGTTAGCCTGCATTTGCACACAGGTCAGTCTGTTTATGACTGAACTGTCTGCACAGACCTGCGTGAGCTTAAGCTGTTTTGGGCATTCAGATAAGCTTTCCTGGTAGATGTTTTAGAAGGTGATCTAGAGGAAAATCGACCCTGGCCTCATTGTCTGGAGGCTAGGCAACAACATTGACCCACACTTGACGTCTGGACCACGATTCCACACTAGTAGCAGTCTCATTAGAAAATTATTCCTGCTGTAGATACCCAGACCATTTCACACAGGCCGAAAGTGCATCTATCAGTGGAAAAAATTTTAAATTATGCTGGAATTCAGAGCTGGACACATATGTGCAGACAATCACTACACTGGCCTACTACAAGTTTTTATTTCCCCATAGCACTGCAAGGGAAGAAGCAGAGTTGCCATGAAAAAATCAATCAAAATATATGCAGTAGACTGTCTTTATGCTGATTCAAATGCCTGACCCCGAGTGGAGGCCAAGCTGCCCTTCTAGATGGTGAAGTTTCCTCAAAAGAGGAAAAATACATTTCTAAACACAGTATCAGCAAATACTCAGAAGCAATGGCATGCAGCACTAGCAATAGTAAGCATTATCCTGAATACTGAGATCTAGATCTGAAGCCAAATGGCAATTAGCCATAAAATATTTAGGTATGTGGCTTTTTTCCTTTTTTATTTAAAATAGATTGCTAAATAGCCACAGTTGTGGTTTCCGGGCTCAGTACGGTGGTGACAGTAACATTTTAATTTATACTAAAGATAAGTCGAATTTAAATCCATGACACAAACTAAGAGTCAGATGACCTTAAAGCAAGAGAATACAAATGAGCTCCCTGGAGAAAAGATGCTGTGATGAAACAAATAGAATAATATATAGGGATGACTTGACACTGTCACCAGAATGACTGTATTTAACTTCTCCGGAAAGAAATGAAATGAGCTTAAATTGGGACAACTGCTTTATTTTCAGAGAATTGTATCTGAAGCCTACAGACAAGTGCTATACAGTTTTTTCCCCCCTGAAGCCAGGGACCAATCTTCATATGTCACTCGAGATGACAAAGTCAGCAAATGTCATCACACTCCATAAAGGCAGGCCTGAGTATTCCCACTGAGTCTCACAAAAGTAGAAAGTTCCCTCTTTGCAGACAAAGACTTGTGAAGCATAAAAGTTGTGTTAACACAATGATATACTGGGCGGAAGGGAATGTTAAACTGAGACACTTCTTGCTGCCCAGTAAGCATCCGCACTGAGGTAAGATATACGGCACCTAGCAGTCACCTATTTGTTGGCAAATAAAAAGAGCAGTGAAAAATTAGTTTTTTAACAACACCATTAGGAGGTTTAATACTACATCAAAAATTGCTTTCCCCCTCTTCTAACTCAAGCTCTGAGCCTAGTGACTGTGTTTATTGTATATTACTTTTGCCTTGAGACTGGAAGTGTAAAACCTAGCACTGAACACCTTTATGGTGCTCCTAGACATATATTATCAGAGGGACTGAAAACTTCCTTGGTAAATACAAGTGGGATTTTTATTTTTTTCCCTGGCAAGTAGAGGTACCTTTACAATTAGCCTAAAGCTTTAATTTAAAGACATGTTGTTCAGCACATCAGACATCTCACTAAACACTCTCTAGAAAAACCACATTTCAATGGAAAGTGAATTCAGGACTGTTGACAGTTTATCTGCTGACTTCATATCCCACCTTAGGCAATTCAGCTGAAAGATGAGCTCAGCACTGCAAGTTCTCATTACAGCCTTTGCAGTATCTTGTCCTATTCTAATTTTCCTTTAAAAAGCTAAATTAAAAAGCTTTACAGGGACCCACTTATACAACAAGCTGTTATGTCCAGCAAGCTGAAACGTCTAAGTCTAAATGTGAGTAGGTTTCAAAAGTATTAATCTTCCTTCCTCCATTTGCTTGCATGATGACCAGTGTCTTGATAATGTGACTTGCAGTGTCTGGTTTGGAAAATGCAATTCTCAGTGTAGTGGGAATGTGAACATGCTGATAAAACGGAGTATCTGTTCTGCAGATTGTAGTTCTGTTGTAGTATTTGAAACTCATGACCTGGAAAGCCATTCTGAGGATTTAAGAAGTTCACAGCACTCAGTTAATACAGTGGCCTTCCATACTTGCATGTTTTTCATGAACTTAACTAAAAAACATACTGTACCTACTCAGTCTGTGATATTCAGATGCTGATAATTCAAATCAAAACCAACTGACTTTCAAATCTCACCCACTTTGGCCGCAAGGTGGTTTAAACTAAAAGATCAGGAGAAAAAATATTTTTAAAATAAAACTTTTTTAGCCTTCTCAATCAAAATATAAAGTGCTTTCAAACACATATTTTTATCCTTAGGCAGAGGCCAACTAGTTTAGATTTCAGCCCTCCATTTTGCAGATTTTCAGATGAGTATTGAAAATAAGGGCTTAGAGCAGAAACGGTATTGTAGCTTCTCCTACAATGGTTGTGGCGAAGTCACCAAGTCTTTCATCTCTTAAGAAAGAGGCCCATTGGAACTGATGCAGACAGATCAATGTTCTTGGGGAAAATGTGGTTTCAAATTCGTAGACAGGTTAGCTACAATTTCACAGGTTGAGACATTTCCCAAGGACAAATCTGAAATGTCACAAACAGCTCTTCCTGCTACTTTAGGGAAATGTAGCATATTGTAGCCATGTTCCCTCTTGAACTGCAGTGTTCCCCTTTGTGACTTGGCAGTGCAATGAAAGGCCCTGCATTAGGGAAGAGTTGGATGTCTCCCACAGAAAGTCCCCTCTGCCCTTTTCACTGTTTGACTCATTGAGGCAAGTTGGCTTCTCGCCCACATAGGGAGAAGGGTGGTGGAAGCAGTTCTGTGATGAAGGAGAATCTTGGGCCTAGGTGGAGTAGTAATATGTGAAACACGAATATTCCTTGTTATTTTATCATTGGTAAACCTAATCACCAGGAAGAGGCTGGGCTAGATGTTTCTACAGTGTGTAGCCTGTTTTTGTTAGAGAAAAAAGTTGGAAGAGATGGACACCTTTTTTCTTGCAGTACCTCAGCAAAGAGATTGTGGCATACTGCAAACATTGCAATAACAGAAAGCCAAGCACACTGTCACATGGGACTGTACTTCCTAACGGAGAGTGCCTGCTTCCCTTCACCAGGAGTGTCAATAAAGGAAAATGATTGCAGCAGAGTGGGTTAGTGCACCGAGAGAAGCTTTCTGCTTTGCATTTTCAATAATTAAAAACACTGTAACTTCTTCTCTAAAACATCACATCTTTCCTTCAGCTTGGCCATCACAATGTATAGTGGTGGCATCTCAATTGTAAGGCACAACACATCGCAAGCAAGAGTTTCATAGTGCCTTCTTGAAGGCACGTGGTGCAGCCACACAGATCAGGGTGGTTGGAGCGGGCAGGGTCAGGTATTGAGTCAGGTATTGAGTCCCAGGTATTGAGCAGTGCACTGTTATTCTATTCAGATAATTCCAACCACTCATTATATATATATGTAATGATATGTTACTGATTATCTATTTTCCATTTCTTTTCCACGCGAAGTTGTTCATCAGAAATACCTTTACTAGATAAAAATGCATTTGGATATGTATAATCAAACTACAATTTCTCTCTCTCTATTTTAATTAGTGTAACATGCACTGCAAAGTATATTGTATACTCAGTCTAGTCTAGTGGCCAAAAATATTCCATGAATTCTGGTCAACAATTATCAAGAATTCTATTCCTGCCAGATAAGCTGAAAATTATCACTTGCTGACTAAGTCAATATGTTACCCTGCTGCTATGCCATATGGCCCTGGATGCTGAGACACAACACAACCTCATCAAGTGACACCCAAACTGGAGGAGTGGAACGCTGGAGGGAGCAGGGTTTCCATTGGAAAGGACCTCAACAAGCCAGAGGAGCAAGCTAGCAGGAGACTCATGAGGCTCAACAAAGGCAAATGAAGTTGTGCTTTGGGGTCAGCAGTGCCCCATGTGCCAGGCCAAGGCTGAGGGCTGAGCAAACAGCCCCACAGCTGGAGGCTGATAATCACACAACAACAGCTGCTCACAGCCTGGAGAGGCTCCAGGGAAGGGCTGCTGAGGCAATAAGGGAACCACAGCACCTGAGGTACAAAGAGAGGCAGGGGCAACTGCCTTGCTTAGGCTGGAGACAAGCCTAAGGCCAAGACAAGGATGTGGCTACAGTCTTCCACTACCTTATTCCACTGGAGAAGACAGACACAGACATTTCTCAGGGGTGCACAGCAAAAGAACAAAAGGCAACAGTCACAAGCTGCGACAAGGGAAATACTAATTGGGAAGAGGGGAAAAATCATCTCAGTGGGACTAGGGCATCACTGAGACAGGGGCCCAAAGGGGCTGTTCAGTCATCACCCTTGGAGATTTTCAAAACTTGTCAAGGCTTGGAGCAACTCAATCTGATTTTGAAGCTAGTCCTGCTTTGAGCAGAAGCTTGGAATACAGATCTCCAGATGTGCCTTCCAACCTAAAGTTTTCTATGAATGGATCTCACAAAATGCAGTTCCATAAGATACTAAGTATCCCTTCCACCAGCCGTAAAAGGTGCTCCAGTCTTGTCAGGGGTCAACAGAAACGGCTTATTACAGCAGTGACCTATCTAAATCTCAGCTCTGATTTGATTTGGTACATAATCAGGCTAAGTGCAATCAATTATTAGATTGCCTATATATTATATTCAGATTGTCGTAACATGGTGAGATTTACAAACCTTGACTCTGCTCTCCTTTTCTTCAGAAATGTGAGATTCAACAGGGATAATGAAGGAAGAAAAGACAAAAAATAGACACCCTTTTGCCCTGAACAATGAGTGGAACTGCTACATTTCATGTAAATATTATCATGGATCTATGATACAATCATTTCTACAGTAAACAGGCTCATAATATTCCTTCCTCATCAAAACACATAAGGTTATTCACACAAGTAAAGGGTTGTAGGCATGCAAATTAATTTGTAGTAAGATGGTTAAAGTTCTAAATCATGTATTAAATTACTTCTACTGTACAAGTTTAACTTCATTTTCCAAGCTAGTCACATGCAACAGAGATGCAGTAATGTAGGTATTCCAGCTGCAGAGTGATTAGCTGCTGGTGCCTTCTAAAACTAGATTTGTAAGTCAGATCATTGGAAAGATCAGTGGCTTGTTTCCTGGATGTCACGAGACTAGAGAGGTGGAATATTGGCAGAAGATTAGGTTTATTTTTGTGTATGTGTTTGAAATATTCAAACAGACTAGGATAGAAATCAACGTATAGGGTTATAAAGCCTGATCCAGCAAAGCAAAAAAGTCATAAGCGAGCCCATCTCAGGTGTACAAGGAGCACAAATATAGATTTATCCTTGAACAGAGGCCCAAAATCCCATTAAAGTTCAGGGAAGGACAGTGATTTTCAAGCACTTGCTTAAAGATAGGCATATGCTTGAAATGCATAATGATCTGGGGTATTTTTACTTGCATATCCCTGAGTGTCAAACAGGGAGCTTCCACCATCTTTGTTAACATTGCAGGCATTTCTGCATCTCCTTGTTTCTGCATAGAAGTATACTGCTGGCACTTTTGATTTTGCCACAGAAGAAAAGGAGCATTCCGAAATGACTTGGGTCAGCCTGGGTCTGATTAAACCAGAGAAGTTACTCACCAGTTTCTGTAGGGTCAGATTGGGCCATAAACATTTATTCTAATGAATAAATATATTTGTACCCTTAGGACGCTTTGGTTGAAATGTAACAACTTCTGAACAGTCTGATTGGGACCAGTATATCAACAGTCAGACTGAGATGCCAGTCAGTACCTCTGCCTCCCTCATGAGCTCTTTCCTTTAATGTTTGTAGGTTTACCTGTTAATGCTCATCACAGTTACAGGCTCTGACTCAATAGCTGTCATTAATCACTGCCTAAGAACACTGCAGCAGGTAAGCAAACAAATCAGATGCTGAGCTGAAGCAGCAGTACTCACTTCAAACTGTCATTTGCTCCTGACATAACAAGGTGAAAGATTATCCAGCCTAAGTACCAATAATTTTTCACTGCGTGATTTGAAACGAGCTCTGGAGACTGGTGCCACATCGCTACAAATGATGGTGCTGAGGGCTCATGAGGTGCGGTGGTTGGCACTGAAACACCATCCTCCACCTCACTGCACGTCCCGCCTTACACCCACTTGTACTTACTCAGAGGTGATCAGGTGATGAGCCTGAGTAACAGTGTTAGAATTTGGGTTCTCTCAGCTCCCAAGTTTGAAAGCTAGGTCTGAATAATCACATCTTTTGACAGAGCCAGACACATTTTAGGAGAGTTCAGATTCAATTCAATCCAGATTTTCATCTGTGTTCCATCCCTAAATCTTCCTCTGAACAGCAAGAGGAAGCAAGGCAAGATCCTTGCATAGGTGTTCAAGTATTTAGCGGTTCAGTTTCCAGGCAATCAGCAAATGCAGCAGTTCTCAAACTCCAATCTACTAAGACCACTGCTGTCAGAGTAGTAAAGCATCTGTCAGTCTCAGAGCTGTGGTGTTTTGCTGCTGCTTGGTGCTCATGTCAAGATTCATTTAAGATTTCCAAAAGCTTTTTCAGTATTTTTTTTTCCTTTTGTCTTGGAGTTTGGTGGTTTTGTTTTGTTTGGGGATTGGTTTTTTTGTTTGTTTGGGGGTTTTTTTTTGACCAGCTAGACTCCAAAATAAGCATATTTCTTTGAGCTGTTTCTGTATCAGGTATCTCTGGCAAAAATCCAGCTATGAGCGAACTTTGAGCCGCTGCTGAAAACAAGAGGGCAACAAACAAGTAAGAGGAGAGAACCAACATGCTGAGTGACCTGGAGAGAAAATTATATGTCTGCATGCAACAGAAAAAAAGTCTCCAGCAAAAAGTGTAAATTCCTAACACTTCTGCCAAGAGAATGCTGAATGACAGGGTGCAGCAAAGCAGATGCACACCTCCTGTTGAAGGAAGCTCAGTTTGATATTGTTGCCAGTAGTCACTCTAATTTTGCTTAACTATTTTTATGGTAGCTCCAGTGTATGTTAGAAAGTGTTGAGAAAAAGGCTGTGACACTGGAAGGAAAAACAGAATCCATGAAAGCTCTGAGGTGCAGATTGTGATGATACAGTATTTGGAAATCACTAAACTCATGTATTACTGTTCATATTTGCCATGTGGTTTCAGCAAGAGATGGTATTCTTCCCACACAGTGTTCAAACTGTTCATTAGTGGATCTTGCAGCAGCTGCTGTTTTGCAGCCAAGGAATGACTGCACTTTAGTGGCAGGCAAAGGATCCCAATAGCTCCCAAAGTGCTTGGGCATTTTGCTACGTGGAGTTAAAAGTGTATAAAGAAATATGTTTCTAATTTATTACCTTTTACACAGATGTGTGCTTTATGGGAAAGGCTTGATACAACTAATGCAAATTTCTCTTGAAGACTCACCCAGGAATTCCTTCAGGTCAAATTGCAGTCTGTAGATTTTGAAGAACCCCACATTACTGCCAACCTGGGAATGGCAGCAGGACGGCTGGGACGAATGGCACCTCTCTTCCCATGTTCACGTATTATAACTTTTCTAAACTGATACGTGAGTTGCCATGTCCTGCTTATTGTTTGCTGTGCCGATACACCGGCACATCCAGAGGTGATTTCTCACGTGTCATCAGAAATGTTACAAGACAGGATTGGTTTTGTTGTAAATACAAGAGATTACCTAAGTGATAGAGGATTCCTGTCTCCCATGCATGCAAGAATAAAAAGGGAGGGCAGGAGAGAGAGAGAACAAAGCACTATGTACCAGATAAAAGAGCAGGAAACCTGAATTAATTTGTGGAAGCAACAACATTTTTGTCAGTTATTCCTCTTTCCTGAAGGATGGAACCTCACTGATTGAAAGATGCTCAGGTCAGATATGCTTTCAATTGTCAGCAGATAAGTTGGTGCAGCCCTTGCAAAATCCAAAATCACGTCCCTTTCACACATACTGTTGTTTTCCAGGGCTGCACTCAGCCTAGAGTATGGGAATTATCATGTTATCAACTTGGCAATCTGTTCAGACCAGTATCCTCTCTAATTGTAGTTTAAGAGTGCAGTGCCATAATCTGGTACTTTTTTTCCTGCTTTAAATCTCAAGTTAATCTCTTGAGAGACTCAATACTTCTCTGGAGCACATGCTTTAAAATCTCTCTGAAATCTGACATAAATAATGCCAAAGCTGGGCAATCTTGCTATAACATAACTGACCAAACCCTCTTCAATCTTTTTAAGGTCTTGGCCTCAGTGGCTTCCTGTGACAATATGTTCCATGCTCAGCAAAAATGCTTATTTTTATCAGATGCTTCCTTTTGCGGAATTCTCTGCTGTTTAATTTAATTTCTCGCCCAGTTGTGCAGTAGCTTCCAGCCCACTGCCAGGGCCCTGAGTGCACTTTTAGACCTGAATGCCCTGATGGGCCCTGGAGCCCTCAGTTCCTGCCCATGATGATGCAGCAGCACCGGTCTCCAGCCCCCCACAGCTCTATCCGTCGGTCCTATCGAGCTGATCCCTGTCCCCAGGGAGCTACTCCATGCCTGGGGCTGGAGCTGCCCGAATCCCCCACTGCTCTGATCCCTGGAAAGGGATGTCTTGCCCCCCCCAGAATCCAGGGAGCCACCAGTCCTTATGGCTCCCTGACACATGTTCCCTGTGAAGCAGTACGACCAAGCTTGTCTTTTCCTTCCCCTCCCCAAACATTTGTTATGAATCCACAGAGAAACCTACTATGAGTGGCATCCCCCGGCCCCCACCAGCTGGCAGCTCCCTCAGCGCTGACTGCTGCCCTGAGTGGGACGTTCCCAGTAGCTGCTCTGCCAAGCGGGGCCAGTCCCCTCAGGACCTCCGGACTCCAGGGGCTGTCCCCTTCAGACCTTCCAGCAGCACCTTCCCCGAAATAATTCTGTCCCTTCACAACTGATGAAATCACCTCTGGGTCGTGAGAGCAGTGACAGGGACCCGACGGCCACCTGGAGACCTCCTGCCACACTCAGGAGGGACAGTCTAAAGTTTCCCCCGAAAAACCCAGGAAAGCCTTTCATAGGCTCTCTAAGTCAGTTGTAAATGAGAATGGGGAGCTCTGAACACCACGATCTGGCATCATCCCAAAGATGACAGACCCCGTACCTCCAGCCGTACCTCCTCCTGTGTGACAGCCACCAGAGAGCTCCTGAGCTGGCAGCAGGACCCGGCTCCGCCTCCCTGCACGCCCAGCATCGGCAGGGCACCACACCAGCCCCGAGGGAAGGGGGATGCCGGCCACGGCTGTCAGGGGAAGAGCCATTGCCCAGGGAGCCCACCAGGGCCTCGGGGCTGGGCAGCGCTGCCCCTCGGGTGTGTCCTCCTGCGGGGCGACTCCTCCTGCGGGGCGACTCCTCCTGTGGGGCATCTCCTGCCAGGTCTGCTCATCCCGTCTGTGGGCCAGCAAAGACAACAGCATCTCTACGTCCTTCCCTTCCAAATTTAGCCGCGTTTTGGCTGAGACGCCTGAGGACCTGGGAGAATGCTGGGATTGTCCTTCACGCAGAAGAGGTGCACGGCTTTTGCTTCCCAAGGCCCAGGTTTGGTCTCAAATGGCGGCACAGCGCTTCTTCACTGAAGGTTTTCACGGTGCAGAATGGTAAAAATTGATTTATTTTACTCAGGGAACAGACCCACAGAGAGAGGGAGATTTTCACGTCCTAAGACATGAATCCAGCCCTTCCCAGTCATGCACTAAAGCCATTGCTACAAGCTCATCCTTACTCTTTGGTGACAGCTCTCTAACTAAATGTGTTTTCTCTGGTCTAATCCACTACATTGTGCTCTGCGCCGAGGTTGTCAGCTCATTGTAACAGCTCCGGTTCAGGTTTTGTTCTCTTTTTAAATAACAGTGAAACAAATTCATCTGCGAGCTACGGATTAATAGCTGGCATGGATTTGGGCCAACGTACTTGAATGCATTCAAGAAATTTCACTTTATCCCTGGTGTCTTTTCCTCAAGAATAATTTAAATTTTCAATTCTTTCTTTTATCTTTGTTGTGTTTCACTTGCTTGTAAATACACATAATACATCCTGATTTTGTTTGCATGTTGTTTGTCTTTCTCGGGAAAATAGATAAATAATTAATTGGTGAATAAGAGACAAACTGGTGTTGGAGTTATGCCAGATCTAACCTTGGGTCTTCTCTGTTTCTCTATTGTCTTTGAGGGAAAGAGAAATGAAACAAAGGAACAAGAACACTTAAAGAGCGTGATAAATTACTAGCTGCAAAGAAGAGCATTTAGGAAAACTTCCTTTCCAAGAGCATCTTTGGCTTATTTGATACAGTATCGTTGTCAGGTGTTGGGTTTGTTTTGAAAGGAAAACGATAAACAAATACTGTCTGTATGATAATTAAAAGCAGCTGTCTACAACTACCAGTCAGGATCAAGTTCAGAAATTTCAGCAGCAGAAGCACAAACTCCTAAACTGAAGGAGGAACTCCTTCACCTAGAAATGAGTAACAGGCTATTACAGCCTCTACAGCCAGCTGTAAAAGGGAAACATTCAGTGCACTGCAATTATGCCATGCATCATAAGCTCTACGGTTATGTGCAGAGTAAATGTAGATTGATCATTATTAACTTCCAATTTTTCTGAAGAATCAGCTTAAGTACCTCACATGAAAGAAAATAAACTCATTAGAAGATGATGAAATATGAAAAAAGTCTAGGTTTCTTTTTTTTTTTTTCCTTAAGTAGGTCTCCTCTATTGTGTCGTCGTGGATCCTTGGTTAGCGCTGCCTGGAAAATGGGCAGTTAAGGAGACCTCGTTTTATACAGAATAGCCTGAAATGGCAAGGAAAAAGGAAAATATTTTGATTCCTAAACATAGCTGCTCTGCCTCCTGGGAACTGTAGTCCAGGTATTGCAAAATTATATTCTTCATTGTAGGTTGGGTTCCCTGTAATAAATAAGGAGATCAACATGCCCTCCTCCTCCACTTTATTTGTACAGGGAAATGGTGCATCACAGCAGTCCACAGCACACCAAAGGGATAACACAGCCTAAAAAGAACAGTAACAGACAATCAAAGTAAATATATGAGGACTCAGTCATGTTACAGAATTGCAATAGCAGGATTATTATCACTGCTTCAGCTGCATTTTTCGGCAGAGAACAAGCACCATTGACCAGAAGTATTTTTAATTAAAATAGTTCTATTAAAAGCTCAGCTCTTCACCTAAACCAGACTAGAACTGTACTTTTTTGCGTCAGATTTCCTGCTGACAAACTGAGCAGACACTGCTTCTGCCTGCTTCTTTCTCAGCCCCCTGTGAATCAGATTAAATGACAGGGGCTGCTCCTTCCAATTCTCATACATGAATTGCAGTGCTGCTGAGATGCCTTTATGACCATGATCATGCCTTCTAGCAGAGATTGCTCCTCCAAAAGCTTGATGGAAACAACCCTCTTAGAGAGAAAGGAAGCAATTTTTTCCTCAGAAAAAGTCTATAGGAGAAAACAGCCTTCTCTAGATTCTGGCACAGTAGGTTAAGTATCATTTAGCAGGCATACAGAAAAAGGCATGCCTGACTGTTTTCTGACATACAAATCCCATCTTAAATAGGCATTCTGAAGGGAGTGGGGTTTTCCGGGGGGCTGTTGTTTCTGGAGAATTCAGTGGAACCCAGTCTACTGTGTTGGCTGTCGTGGAAACTGGCATAATACTGAAAATGAAGCAACAATAACGAATCAAATCTACTGGAAACAGCAATGTGCTAGGAGGAAGAAAAGTAATCCAGTAATGATAATGCTAGCCCGTAGTTTTGCAGACTTCAGTGTCCTGATATGTCGCAGATTTCTTGCATCTGTCTTTTAAACCTGCAACTTCTAAGGGATTAACACCTTCTGATGCTGGTTTTATTAATAACAGAAACACTTTCAAATAGTTCCAGGTCCAAAATTAGACTGTACAATAGTCTTTTTATAAGTTTAGATTAGTGTAATGCCCCTAGATTGTAGATTCCTGCACCACTGTTATTTTAAATTGGATAGGATGAGTGAATCTAAAGTGTGTTCACGTTCCAGTTTTAAAAATTTAAATAGGACTCGGGATTTTGAATGCAGAGATCTCAGCCTACTTAATGTCACAGCAACAAGGCCTGAGATCCTGGCCAACTAATCAAAACACTTACTTCAAAAAAGCTAAAACCAGAAAGATACAGAAAAAATAGACGGGAGAGAAAAAAAGATCCAGTAGAACGAGCAACAGGACAGGCACTGATCTCTTCTCTCTGGTGACTGGTGACGGGAATGGAGGGAGTGGCATGAAACTGTGTCCGGAAAGGTTTAGGTTGGATGTCAGAAAAAGGTTCTTCACCCAAAGGGTGGTTGGGCACTGGAACAGGCTCCCCAGGGCAGTGGTCACAGCACCAAGCCTGGCAGACTTCAAGAAGTGTTTGGACAGTGTTCTCAGGAACATGGTGTGACTCTTGGGGTGTCCTGCATAGGGCCAGAAGTTGGACTTTGATGATCCTTGTGGGTCCCTTCCAACTCAGCATATTCTGTGATTCTGTGCTTCAATGAACAGGAACTCGGTGCTTGTTTGGGTTTAAGCCAAAGTTGGCAAAAGTAATGAGTCACTGAGGTGTTCCTCTAGAGCCTGATCTGCTCCAGAATTGTCCATAAATGGTGCAATTCAGCACACAGGTGATGTAGGAAGTAGCCATTAAAAAATGTCTCACTTTCCTTTCATGACCATCTTGATTCTTCTTCAGTCTTGTTTTTTTAATGGCCCTTCTGAAGATTCGAATAGCTGATCCCTCTATTAACAGTAAACAGATGTGAGGTTAATGCAGTACATTCTCTTCTAGTTGTGTTTTCTTTTTCCTTGCCACAAATGATTTTAGCAGTACAATTAGGCTTTTTTGTTTGGATTAATCCAAGCCTTTTCCTGCTTTTTATAGACAAATCATTGTTACCTTAAGCAACTTAGCATATTGGGCATATGAAATAGTCACAATCATCTTTTTCATCTATGTTTGTATAGCAGCTAACGAAATAAAGCCATGCTCCATGCTGGCGTCTCTGCAGAGCTATCACAATGTAAATAATTAATAATAACAGTTGTTCAGCACTTGAATGGGAGTCTGTTGTTCGTAAACAAAGAACATTTATTTTCTCTGCATTTCTTATTACATAAAACATTAAATTACTCCAAAGGAAGGAAGCTGTCTTACTCATACACTTGGTGAAATTCCTCAGAACTCCGTGACACATCAAAAGTGAAAGGTCAAATGGATTTTTTTGAATTATTTTAAATATTTTTTACTAGCAATGTGGGCAAATAAATATGATGTTTATGTTAACAAATTCGTCTGCCAAAATGTAATTATAAATCAAATAGGCCTTGTGGTAGTATTGTCAACATGATAAGTGAGAAACAATAAACAGATTTGAAAAGAAGGAAATTTAAAAGGGCATCTTATTACAGTATGTAAATCCAATTACAAAAGCAAAACTGTATCAGAAGTCAGCTGTGCTTTTTCCACACAACATGCCTTAAGAAAGGCACGTGAGTTGACACTGCAGAAAAATTAACTTATTTTGCTGCGTCTCAATATGTAATCTTTCTTGCACGTATTGTAATATTTAAGTATTAACAGGAAAAAACCAACAGATTTTGATTAAAGTTGTGGGTTTGCGATTCCAGAAGATTTGAGAGTCATGATTTTCCATTGCATAAGGCACATCATCCCTCTCGTGGTACAGACACTGAGTGTTTTGATTTATGCCATCCAAATATATCCATGTTCCTTACCACAGAATTGTATTACATTTATATGCCAATTAAAGAAAAGGTCCTTGCCCTTAAAATCCTCCTGCAAGTTCACAATATTAAAAACAAGTTCATTCCCGCTTAAAAGTTTGGCATTTATGCATACATAACCAATCAGATACTAATGTGACAGGGAAAAGCACAAACTCAAGGTAAGGAAGGTGGAAGGTAAGGTGACAAGGAAGAATTCATAGATCACACAGAGTTGAACATTTCCATTTCTGTCTTTTTCTGACCACCTCAGGACTGAATCAAGAGGAAAAGGAAAATGAATATTACTGTAATTACTTGCAACACGCCTGCGTGAAGGTCTTCTAATCAGATCAGAACACCATGGTGCAAGACGTTATCTAGAGAAAAGGGGATTCCTCTTCCAAAGAGATGACAGCAGAATGAAAGTGCTTATACCTTAGAGCTCTTGTCTTGAGGTTTGCTAGAACATAAGTGTTTGGTAATTCTTCATTTAGACAAATTCACTGAATCCAGCATTGCTCATGTCCTCATCAGAGCAGGCTTTAAGCATAACCGACTCAAGAAAATACTTGGTGTCCCTTTACTTTTGCAGACTCTGCACACCCGGTCCATCAAACCCTCACCTACACAGAGGAGCTGCAGCCCAGCTGCAGTGACAGGAACTCCCTGGTACTTACAGCACTAATGCACATCTAGCCCTTTTCCATGGGGCTCAGAGAAACCACCTGCAAAGTGAGATAAAAGCTTACACACGGGAATTCACAGAGGAACAGATCTTCTGCCAGTGACAGGCAGAAGCTTTTGGGTACTCGGCCTCTTAAGGAGTATTTTGACAGTGCTGGGAACAGCGTGTCCAGCTGACTTCGAGCAGGGCCTGGAAATCTGGCAACAGGATTGGCCCAGGAATGTGACAAAAATGGGCGATGTGGTTCTCTTTTCTTCACTACAGCGGTAAGACTCCATTTCTAAATGATGCTTAGTACCTTGCACTTGCTGTCTTTCCACAGTGACATTACAGACACGTGCCCTGTCATTGTCTCCTGTGCGAGCTGCCCAGATGTAATGCTTTCATAAACTTGGAGAACTATGGTGCACTTCAAATCTGCAGCATTTTTCACTGTCAGCCTGTATTTCTCCGGTCGCATTCACTGCATTGCCTTGCACTTTCAGTGCTACCATTTGCTGCTTGTCATTGACAAGAGCCTTCAGCAGGTGCTCAGTTTTCCTGCTGGATAACTGGCAGAAGAGGAAAAAACCTGTCCCTTTCGGCGAAGTTCCTTCTGCAGCAAGTGTGGGCATATGAGCTTGAGGTGACCCCATCAGCCTCAGCTACGCCTCGTTCTATTGCTTTATACTAGTTCAGCTGGACAATGCCTTATTAGAGACTCATTGCTGTCCCCCTCTTATATTTCACAGACTCCAGTGGCTGTTTTATGACCATGCTATCCTTTCTCTTATTGTTTTTATGTATATTGCTTTTTTTCTGGGTTGCTGCCAAGACACGACTTGCTTAAAAAATAAACCAAACCCAGATCCTGGCTTATGTCACCCTAATAACCTCAGCTCCGTGGTTTTGTCTCTAGGGTCTACAGTTCATGACATCAAGTCACTTCATAAAATTGAACTGGGTTTGATGGCTCATGGATTTTGCTCCAAAATCCCTGAAATTAACTAACTTCCCACTGACTAAAATTGTCTTCAGCTTCATCCTTTGAGTTATCCCAGAGTCACTTGGTAAGATCTTATGGTTCCCGTGAAAACAAAAACGCATTAATTCTTGTAGCAGATTTCACCAGCAGTTCTCCAAGCACTTTGCTTGCAAGGAAAAGTATCGTTATCTCAGTTTTATAGGTCTTTAACACATTTTTGCATAGGCTTGACAGAATGTTTTTGAACACATTCTTGTCTTGTCACTGCTCGTTTCCTCTAAAACTGTTTTCTTAGATAAACAGGCATCTGTTAATATTTGACCATACTTTTTTTCCCCAATCCCTTTCCTTTTTCCGTGCACAGAGTAGATGGTGCTCAGTAGGTGCACGGCTTTTCATATTTTAACTTCCATGATCCATGTATGTCCCTTGCCTCCCTCCTTGTATGCTTCTCAGATTTCCTTTTGATGTGAGTTATACTTCTGCATGTTATTTAAGAGCTCGAGTGCTTCATGCCTGTGATAAGCTTGTCTTTCCATTACATAGTAGAACAAAACAGGATGTCTTTCCACTTCATAGCTAGGGAATATATGGTTGAGTTTCCTATTTTGAGTGCACAGTTTAACAGTCAAAGATCTCCTATTTCAGAATAGTCAGCTGTGCAGAGCATTAAGTACGCACCGCACTGCTCCTATTCAATTCAGTTTCTCTTATGAGTGCTCAGCATTTCTACAAATCTGTTCAGACACCAAGTTGGATACTCAGAAACAGAGATATGAACACTTAGAGATAATGTGGGGAAAATTTCATTTAAGCAATTTGCCCAATGTTACAGAGGTCACATTGCATTAACGATAAGACCATCTTTTTCCTTTCAGTTATCTCCTGCCTTTAATTATACATCTCCCAACTATTGCAACAAACAGCTTAGGCAATCTGTGAGGAAAAAATAATTGTGTCATTACAAACCCCATTCCACAAACCACGTTCAAGGGAGGCTACTACAATTTTTCAAGCATTCTGAATCTAGCCTCTCCTGACTTTTTGAGTGAGTGACTTTGTTCCCTCTGAACAGAGTTTGGTGTGAATGTGATCTCCTATTTTTTTTTTTTTAAAGCAATCCAGACAAAAAAGACTTCCATTTTGCAGGTTACGTTCTATCTTTGACATCAGTAGAATTCCACATCGCCATCCTGGTTGTTGAGACACCAGAATTAACTCATAGAAATAGCAAATTGCCATCTGTAGATAAGAGTGTGTTGAGGCACACACTCGACTGAGAGCAGAAATCTGGGAATCTAATGGCTCCGGGGGAGGGTGTGCCTACAGCTCCTGCTGTCCTGCTAGCTCCTGTCTTATTACCTTAAGTTTCATCCACCAATTTTGAAAATTCAGTTGCGTCTTCCTCGTTCAATCCATCGTTCAGTCCTAGACTCTGTTCCAAATGTCCTCACGCAATCAACAGACTCCCCATCCACCCAGGAGTTTTGCCCACCATCCCCACCTGCCCCTCTACACAGTCTCTCTTAGAGCCGCCCTTCACACTGGCTCCTGGTCATCTTTCCTTGCTCATCCTGATCTCCAACACATTGATTCGAGTTCTGATCTGATTCTGGGGATGCTTTTCAGCCTGTGGGCTCCCAAGAGGCCAAAACCAAAGTCAAATCAGGTGTATGCATATTTCAAGAGAAGAAAATGAGAAAAAAATATTTTACAGACTTACTGACAATTGCCAGAGCTTTGTGACAGGCAACAGTCAACATTCTTTGAAACAGAATTTCGGTCTCCTAACTTCTGTTCTTGGCCTGCAAAACAATCTTGTGCTTATAAGATCTATGTTAAATGATTTATTCATTGCTGCAGTGGAAGCAAGAGGCAAGACTGTGTGTTCCTCTGACACTGAGCTCCTTCCACTCCCACCGACTTCTGCAAGAGCTTACCCCCATACCCAAGGGGAGCCCCAGGTGCACACCAGACTGCTCCATGCACAGGAAACCTCGAGGCAGAGAACACTTGGGAGCCATGGTGTTCTCTACCAAGTGCTGGCCTGGTGCCCAGAGGAGCTGGGACACAGGGCATGACAGGAAGCACACCAACAGGCAAATATAGTGACAGTCTCAGTCATGGTGACGAGGTTGTGCTGTGTGCAACCAGCTTAAAATCCAGGAGCAAATCAGCTTCCTGCACAATCCATTTCACGGATTGTTCACTTTTTTTTCCTCGCTCCTCTCTGCTTATGTTTTAGAGGTGTCCACTATTACTCTCCTCTGCCTCTCGTCCTTTGGCACTCTACCTTTTACCCTTTCTGCTTTCTTCCTTTTCAGTACTTTTTCTTCCTGCTTCTTTTGTTTCCCTGTTGATTCTCCGCTGTTTTTCCTCCTTTTTTAACTGACTTTTCTCCCTGACAGCTGGGGATTGAGCCAAAGCCTGCCGAAGTCAATCCATTACCTTCAAAGAGTTGAGGATCAAGGTCTTATTCCCGCTTGCTTCTCTGCTTCTTCTACAATCTCTTTTCCTATGCAGCATTCTCTGTGGTGTTTTCCTTCTAAAAGATGGGTTACTGCAATATGCAGGGAAGGAAGAAGGTTTATAGAGAGAAAATCCTAAGGACCTAGTAAAATCCTTACAGGACTGCTAAATTGCTACTCTGAGTGCACAGCTGCAGAAAGCCAAGGGATTTGATCATAAGATTAGGGGGGAGGTTTTATGCTTGCTTCATCACAGCACAGATTCTTTCATATGGCTCTGAGTAGTGGTCTTTGCAAAGACGAGGTCTTCCAGGAAGAAAATCCCTCTCATTAAACTTTGCCATATTACACGTTGTAGCTAGTGACTGCATAGTCATACACTTAATTTGGTGATCTTGAGCTCAAACAGGCAGTGTTTAATCACACAAACTAATTCCAGGAAACCTGAAAATGGAGGAAAAACCTCAATATTGACTGGATATTTACTAATATATTATAGAATCACGTAAATCCTCACAAAGCGTCCCTAATACTTACCATGTATATGTGTGCACGTGTGTGTGTGTGTACACATGTGTGAAAAAAGGAGATACAAAGTTATCTATCTACGTATGGAGAGGGAAAAGTACTGAACATGTATATATTGGACATATTGGTTATATTCTCAAAGGACAAATGTATGAAAAATATTTTGGTAGATCACAGTCTGCAGTAAATATGTGCTGATGACTGAATGTTAATACATTTTTGGATATAACATGAAGACAGATGCACAGCTACTGTGAATGGATATGGCTCCACTAAATACTGAGGCCAGTAGTGCGAGCATTGTTTTACACCAAACAGTATTTTGATTGTACATTTATAGTCCCGTCTTTATATTTGGTCCTTCATCTGGATTAATGTTTTGTGCCCCCAGACCAGACACATAATAACTCTACTTGCAGGAGAAGCCCCAGCTACTTCTCTGCTGCCCGATGTTGGTGTGAGGCTACCCTTGATCGACATGGCAGAATCAGTCCTGTTATATGAACTTGCATATTGAAGTCAAACATTTTGCCAGCAGAATAGCGACCTATATTGTTCAAAAATAACCAGCCAGGCCCCTGTTACTAGAGTATGTAGGCCATCACAATCCAGGGGGTATTAGCTAAACTCCACTTATGCACCTATTTTTGATTTATAGGTGGAGACGTCAGCCCCCGCTAGATCACGTGACGTGTAAATCCTCACGCAGGAAACCTGTGGTTGGACTCTGCATTGAATTCAGATCTCAGCCCTCTTCACAAGCTCATTGTTCAACACTTCCCTGATGATACAGTAAAGGTAAAGCAGCCTAAATATTTTATAAAGCTTCTGCAAATCACTGGAAAACTGTTGACCACAGTACCTGGGGAACATGCAGCAGTGCTGCAGTCAGTGCACAACAGCGAGACTCCAATGGTTGTTTTAATCTTGTTTAACTATTCTCTCAGCAGGTAACTGTGAGACATAAATTACCTACTACCTGCCAGCAAGGTGCCTACACTGTAGAAGGTTTTTATGTTACTCAGGAACACATTATATCCAGCTTTGGGGACTCAGTCAAAGAAACGACAGTGTTCTTAACAGTAGGGCCTCTTAAATGTAAAGGGGCATGCAGACCTCAGACTCAGAGAAAGCAATAAAAACTGTAATAGAAAATATCTAGGAGGAAATACTTGGAAAATATCTGTACTCAACTTTTAACCGATTCCTGCAGTACTGACTGGTTTTTTTTCCTCTCATATATAAAGAGCATCTGTCTACCTGTGGTCCAAAAGTACTTTTATTCTAGAATGAAGGAAACAACAGCCATAAAGTACAAAAGTAAAATTCCCATGAAAGCACACTGCATGTGTGTATTTTTTCTTTGTGCTGTGCAAGGTCTGTACAAAAAGTCCAGAGTTCTTCTCGGTCTCCAAAATGTAAAAGGAGGCCCAGAGTTCTATGCTGCATAGAACACCATTGCAAAGCATTGCTATTGAAGCGTTCTGACTGAACTCCATCCCAACTTGCCTCCATGCCATTCCCATTGACTGCAGCGAACCGAGGAGGTGAAAAGCACAAATATGTCACAGCTTGAATAACAGCAGTCCCTTGAGACTCATGACGTATTTTTAAATAGTGTTAAAAAGAGTTCGTGCAACAGTCTGAAACTGGAATGCGTGGCCTAAGAAGCAATCCTTTACGTAACAGCTGCACCTTTGTCTCCATCGTTATGGTGTGCTAATGGCATTCCGTGGAACTTGCTAGTTGATGTGTATGGATATGCTGCATCTGCAGCCCCGCTGTCAGGTGCTGAGGAGGCTGCAGGAGCGGAAAGCTGCCTTCAGGCTCTCCCCTCTGACAGACATCAGCTGGAGAAAAGCAGTGTACAGCTGTGCCTCTTCTCTGAGACCACTCCCACGTAAAGTCCTACAGGGGCTGGTCCTGTCTCTTTTCCTTTTCATCATGTGCTGAAGAGCTGCAGGAAAGGTCAGGAGGAGCCGAGGGCTATGATACCATCAATCTGTTGATGGCAACCAGCTCGTATGTCTCTTTTCAGCTGATGCAATCAGTGCCATGACACAGATGTCACAAAACTTGCAGGAGATAAGCCTGCAGATCAAAATCAGTTGGCTGAAGCTGAACTAAAGAAGGAAGAGATGTTGCTGGAAGGAAGGAAGGAAGAGAACTTTGTGTAGTTAAGGCAGTAAGCAAATCCTGCTTCCATTCTGGGCAAATGACAAGTAGTTCTGGGTCCCAGCAGAGCCTGTGTTGCCCCTGGATTCCGTATGGCTTGCAAATTTGACTTGTATCTTTTTCTGTCTGCTCTGCTGTCACTTTTTGTGGTAAAGGTGACTCATTTTACCTTTTGTGAGAAGCCGACAGAGACTTGTTCAGGTTAAAAAGAGAACAAAGAATAAAGCTTGTCAAAAAAAGCAGAAACATAGAGGAAATGTGGAAGGTGTAATTCCTTACAGACTTACTTACTGTCAGTCCAGTTTTGTATTTTATTCTTGGTAAAAGAGGTGTTTGAATGTAGATAGTCAAGTAAGGATTAGCGGACCCAGTGCAGGCTTTGGAAATGAACATGATCTGAAACTGTCTGGTTTTATAGCCTTGAGCAAATCATATAATCTCTCTGCTACTGTTTTCTGATCTATAATCCAAGGGTAGTAATGCTTTCTTCTCAGTGGTGAATTAATGAATGCTTTCAGAGTGTTTTGCTGTGCCGTACACAAATATTACAATTACAGAGAAGCAAGCAACATATGATATTAATGTCAAACAGACACGGGGTAAACTTGGGATGCCGGATAGCAGTGCACTGAGATACAACTGTAATGAGTTCATTAGTAATGCTCAACTGGATTGATTAAGTAGTTGCCACTGTGTAAAGCCTTGTCTGGAGTTGATACTTGATATATTATTTTGACCTGCGACAGATGCTCAATGATCTTGTCTCTTAAGTTTTGGCAGTGCCTGTCATGTCAATACAAATTATCGAGCCGAACTGAAGGAAGGAAGCTGTAGTTGCCACATGGATACCTTTTTTATATTCTCCTGTATATAAAAACTGCAGCTTCCCAAACCGGATTTTTTATATAACCTTTCAGAAGCTTAGTTTGAAATAGCTTGTCTTCTTTTTTTCTTTCTTCCTGAGAATGTTTCCTCTTGCCATCACGATAAAAATGTACTGCTGTGACAAAATAACCATGTTCCCATGATTTTATCCTTTCCCATCACAATGGCAGCACGTCCTGTATGGTTATGACACGGCACAGAAATTCTACCACACTGAGGTTACTTTTACATTGCCTGATAATGGTAACTGTGATGTGAAGCATCAGAAGATATAACATCTTTTCTACACAAAAGAGTCACAGGAGGACTCAAACGGTCTTTGAGGATCTGGATATCCAGCTGAGATTAGAGGTCTGGATGAGTCAGGGTAGTTGCAAGCAGAAGCCTTTCAGCTCTAGGCTGGGGATTTGAAGATGAACAGCATCTAGAAGAGGTTACCTATTCCTGGAGTTTTTGATAGCTTATTTGAACCGGGATTCAAGTGGGGATCCAGACCCTTTTTACTAGCAGGCTGATTATTACAGACCGGGAAGTTGGCAGCAGCAGTGGTGATAACTAGTGCAGCACACCCGTCCGTCCATCTGCCGTCTGTCTGTCCCATCCCAGTGCAGTCAGTAAGGACTGCAGGTGAGAAGTGGCAGTGTGGATAGCATGTATGTTAGGGGTACAGATATTTGACACAAAGGATGTTTTGTTTTGGGTCCTTCAACTGCGAAGTGAAAAGATTCACGCTTTTTCCTTCCCTAAATCTCCCTTCAGCCATCCATCCCTTCTAATCCCAAACTCCTCCTGATGGCTCCTGGGCTGTGCCTCATGTGTGCTTTCACTAGCATTTTAGCGAGAGCTGGGATTGCTAACCTTGTTTTAAGGCAGGCTAACCGAGGCCTTCTGCAGATGGGAAGCGAGGCATAGCACTGTGAAATGATTTGCTAAAGGTTATCCAGCTGTGACTGAGAAAGTGTGCTCTGATTCTGCTGCAAAAGATGCCACAAAAGTGTAAATGCTAATAGTAATAACTTTCTCTATGTGTGTTTCTGCTTTGCAAAATTATATCTCCACCAGGGGACTTGTTAATGTCAACGTCATTCAGTTTTCATGATCACCACTTGAAGTGATCAGTCAGCTGTGTGGATCTACAAATTGCTCCCTTGCAGCCAGCCTCTTAGTCTAATGCTCGGGTGACAGTCAGCTGTAAGGATCAGACTCGAAGATGCCTTTGATTTTCCTTTGATGTTTCTGAGCCAAGGAAGAATTTCACACAGCCACTGGGCGGTGGGTGAAGATCCCTTCTGTTTGTGGGAAGCCAATTATAACGTGGCTGACCTGCGTTGACCTTAAGATTACCGGCAGGACATCTGGGATGTCCTTGCGAGGCAGAGCTGGCTCGCTGGATGTGCCAGACTCAGGGCATACACCGATCTGTTCGTCTGGATGCAGCAACCATTCCAATACTGTGATTATAATGGAGGCTGCACGAATTGATCCTGGTCAGATTCAGTGTATTTATTTATCTGCTTGCACTTCGGCATCCCTGCCGACGTGTGAGTATAAACAGGGTTCACCTTTAGGATTTAACGAGTGGGAACAACTTACAAAGACAACAGGTCCTAGTTTCTAAACCTCTCTACCAGTTAACTCTCTCTCCCCTTTCATTGTTTTTCGTTCCCTTATTCACCTCTTATTCCAGATCTAAGACCAGCAAAAGCTTTTTAAACCCCTGACGAACAAGCATCAAGAAAGAGGCTATGTGCCAGAAGGCTCTCCTGGAGTAAGGCACGCGCCGGGAGAGAGGTGGAGGCACAAAGAACTAACCCCCGAGGGGAGGCCAGTAGGACGGCAGAGAAGAGCTGGAACTTTTTAACCCCTGCTGAAGCAAACGGCACGGGGACTGCTGTGTGATTGCCGGCAGCATTTCGGCGGGGGTTGGGCGTTTATTTCCACGCGCGGGATGGTTGCGAGAGCTGTCCCGTCCTTCGGGGGGGGACGAGCATCCCCGGCGCGGGCCGGACTACAGCCC
>VZTA01021321.1:252020-298629 GCA_013398855.1 Mohoua ochrocephala | reverse complement strand
CCCGGCGTGCGGCGGCGGCTCCCCGAGCGGCTGCGGGCTGGGGCCCCCGCCTGCCCCGGCCCCAGGGGCTCCGACCGGCGGCGCTTCGGTCCCAAGTTTCGTGTGAGAAGCGGTGCGGCGGCAGAGGGTTTCCAGAGGGTTTCCAGAGGGTTTCCCCCGGCGGCGGCCGTGCCGCAGCGGAGCTGCCGCGCTCGGCTTTGTGCACCTGTGTGCGGCACCCCCGCCCCGGGCACCGCCGCCCCTGCGCCCCTCGCATGTGGCGCTGTCCATCCCGGTGCGCTCCCGAGTGTCGGGGTATGCTTCGCTGACATTACGCCGAGGAGCGCAGTGCTCACCTCAGGGAGGCTCCTAGACTCCCAGAAATATTTTAAAGTTTGATTTTTCTCTTTGTTTTTTAATGCACAGAATTTAGCATAAATAGCTTAAAAGATTGGCGAAGGCATGCTTTAAAGCACTACTTTATTCACTTTATTGTCGTGAACTACCGTTCATCCTTCTGCCCGGACAAATGGAGTTAATAATTAATGAAAAATTACGTTAATTTTTTTATGCTCGAGTGATCTGAAATGTATTTGGAAATGCATGACCGGGGAGTGCTCATCTAATTCATACAAATCAAGTGTGGAATTGCTAATTGCCCTGTGCTTATTCTGTACTAATATTAGAATTGCCTTTGTGGGACAGAAAGATTCGGCCCTGTCTGATGTAGCCTTTTGCCCCTGGAAGGGCCATAGCTGTCAGCTCATTCAGGAGGGAAAAGAAATGCTGTGCATTCTGGACAATTTTTGCTTTGTTTTAAGCTTGGTCGAGAATCACGGACCTCTGCTATCTGCACTTTATTGATTTCAAGTGAAACTGAAGTCGGGCTGAACTCTCCCTAAATGTTGGAGAGGTCTTAGTGTGGATTTTTTTCCATCTGTGGCTCATCTTTAATATACGCAGTAGTTTTCTCCGTGATACTTGTGGCAGTGCATTGCTCAGATTGAGCATATACTGTGGACCAAGTGGAGTGAATTTTCCCTTCCTTCAAAACAGCTAAGCACATGGAGTTATTTCTGGTATTTCCTACTCTATCCACTGTGACTGTCAGTCCTTATCTTACTGTAACATTCATTTTATGTTAATGTAAATATTTTCCTGTGATTTTTCTTTGTAGATGAAAAGATTATTTTCCCATCTTTCTTCATATGAATCTGTTGTTCCTAATTGTTCTAGTTGCCCTCTTTGACCTTTTGTTTTGCAGAGCTGGTGTCTTGGAGATGAGCAGAGGGGGCCTGCTGTTGTCAGTGAAATTATACAAAGCCGTTTTAATTTATCCACATTATTCTTTCTTACCTTTCTTAATTTGCCACAGCATTTTATTTGCTCTGTGATGCTGCATGCTGAGCAGATGTCTTCATTGAGCTGTTGATTCAGCTAATTCTTTCCCCTTTGCTGTGTACAAGTAGTTTAAATTATTTCTTCCAATTTGCATTATCTTGCACTTGAAGGTGTGATTTTTCATCTTGAAATATGTAACTCGCTGTACTCCAGGATTGGAAAACTAGCCTACAGCTGTGACACATAGCAAAACCTGCTTTTAATTTTTTAAAATTTTTTTTTGAGGCGATGTGAGGCTGTTAAATCAGGTGGTTCTCAGTGTGTAAACTTAAAGTGTAGGTAATACCAGCTGCTTGGTAGGTCAATGAGAAACATTTTTTCCTTCCAGCCAGTCCTTTTTCATGTACCCAGATGTGTTTTGGTTTCTTGGGGGTTTTTTTTGTTTGTTTTTCTGGAAGTGCTGAGTACTTGCAGTGCGCCTGGAACAGCAGCTAGAGTTGTGCATGCATAGCACTTCTGAAAAATAGGGCTCATTTTTTGACCCAAAATTAGAGGTGGCTTTCGAGAATTGAAATCCCTATCTCTGTAAGACTTCCTACATATGTAAAAGGGAACCTACAAAGCTGGATGAAGCAAACATTTCAGTATCTTCTAATGCGAAATGTTAATTTGTTACCTTCAGCATCACTGTGGATGTGTGACACGCACGTGAGGAAGATGATGGAGTGATCTCTGCCTGCTGTAAAGTTTTATTTCTTGAATGAGTTGGAGAGCCGTGGGGAAATTGTGGGTTCCCCGTTTGGTTTATCAAGTGGTTGACTGTATTTCATGCTCAAAGGACTGAATTTACTGCTCAAGGCACTGGGAAGGACTTTCACAGCAAGGTGGATTAGCATTTCCTCTGGTGCATCAGGCGCTGTGCTTTCCCTAGCAGAAGGCAGCCACTGCTTCCAACAGGATTACGCATCTGGGTCCGTTTGCTTTGCAAACACCGGTGAATATTATCTCATGCCAGTGTGGCAAAGATCAGTTTGTCTTCCGAGCGTTGGCTTAATGACAGAGAAACTGAGTCAAGAGTCTGGCTGGCTGAGCACCGTCGGGAAGCAGACTTTGTGACCACTCAAACCCAATGCCTTCAAAGAAGGGCCTGAAAGGAACATTTCAGGCTTCCAGCTCTTCAAGTACTTCCTTAATCCTTCCCAGTAGGGTCACAGGAATGCACTAGTGAGCGCTGACACTGACTTACGAATCCAGGCCTGCAGGGAGGGCTTGGGCATGATTCCCTCTGTGTTGCAGGTAGCCCTGCAGCGTGGCAGCAGTGGCTTTGCCTCTGGTGAGTTTGCAGGCAGGGTGTGGGCGCTGCTTCACCACTGCAGTCCTCAGGTGCTGTTTCCTATTGTGGCATTTGGGCTTGAATTCAGGAGTGCCTCTTCCCATCCAGTTATTGTTTGTACTACAGGAGCCTCTTTGGAAAGCGTTTCCTGGCAGTCAGAGGGAGGACATTGCAGAGACAAATCCCTTACTTGCTGTCCCCTCCGTATTCCTACTTTGTCCATTCCTTCTTCAAAATACGGATGAGTAAAACTGTGACACGGGCTATGCTCTGTCTCCTCAGATGCCCTTCCCAAATCAAACCTTGGCTTTGTTACTCCACTCCATGCCTTTCGGAGGGATGTTTTCAGTCCATTGATTTTGGTGTCAGAGCACCTGTTTACCTCAGAGGCCCTGGGATGTTGACACAAGCCTGGTGTGGTCATCAAAACTGGCATTTCTCCCCAGGGGTGAGTTCATGGTGTCACGAGCAATTGGTGATGGAAGAGGTGCTTGTTCTGTTGTTGACTGTTTCATTTGCCTTTCGGTGATGGAGTTCCTTGAATTCCTCTTTTTTGGTAAAATGGAGGCAGTGAGGGATTTCTTCAGAGCTGTGGTCCGAGGTCTGTGAACAGAAAAACTCAGTGATTCTGGTTGCAAATTGCATTGCCTTAAATTTCTTGATGCAGGCAGGGTCACTTTGGAAGTACGATATTGTTTACCTTGTTCCTGCCACTTTTTCAAGCTTGTGGATGGCAAAAAATTGTGATAGCAAAGCAGGTGCTTAGTTTTGGCCCTGTGCTAGCTATGAGTGGCTGGTAGCATTGGTGGAGGGTGCTGTGAATTGCACGCTTGCAGAACACAGATAACAAAGGTAGTTTAATTTGTGACTGTCTTGATGATGTCTTGTCTGTTGTCTTTGGGTTTAGAGTCATATAGCCTGTTTGCTGGGTGAGTGCAAATAGACTCTTTCTCTACCCCTCCTCACTTTTCCAGGATATGGTACAGCATGACTGTGTGGTCGTGCTGCTCTAGGATCAGCTGCGTGCTGGTTTGTTCTGGTGCTGCCTTCCTTTCGCCTCTTGCAGATCACTTTCTGTGTGAATCTTGCTCCAACTATTAAAATTAAGCTTTGTCTCCTATCACCTGGCAGAAAAATGCGAGGATTAATTAGTTAATATTTGTGCAATGCTTTGAAGATAACAAGTGCCATATAAAGTGCTAGAGATTTTCAGGTGTCGTTTTTTGCCCTCTCTTCCTTATAAATCCCATTAATAGTGTTTTTGTCTTCTTTTTATAGTACCTCCCACGTGCTTCTTGAGTAGGTGGTATTTCTCGAAAACCCAGTTTTTAGTGGGAGATTATGTGGCATATGCTTTGCTCATGCCCTTAGCTTCTGTAGTCAAATGTTCTCGTTCAGAAGTGATACCTGAAATATTATTTCATCGACAGCTTGTTTAATGTATGTATGGTGCCAGCGCCTGGCTTGAAGAGAGAGAGCTTCACATTCATAATAAGGAGAAAGTTCTTTGTCAACATTAGTAATTGACCCTATTACAGTCAGTTGTTAATTGGTAAATAGTTGCACAGGTTTTTCTTCACAGAGCATTTGAAACCCAGCGATAAACCATACAATTAATTTGCTACTCGGAGCCCTTAAGAACATCCTTTAGTATAGACTATTATGCCTGTAGCTTAAACCCCACTGTTTAAGAACAATATGAACAGTAGAGTCTAGTCAAATCTTGACGTCTCCATGGTATTTTTTGCTACCTTCTATATTTGGAAAGTGAACATAGCAAGCACCACGTTAAGTGGAATGCCTTATTTGTAGCATTCTTCAGTCTGAGTTAAAGAGTGCTAAGACACTCTGTGTCAGGATTTTAATTTGCCTTCCTTTGAAAACAAAAGAAAATATGACACTTGCTCTTTGCAGATATGACCCCCCCACAACAAAATGTCAGTAGTGCTTTAGTAGTGTTTCAGTTTTTTAATTTCTGGAACGGCTCGAGGTGAGAGTTAACCGGTCTGGATTATGTGCACAGTAAGAATGTGTTCTTCCACAGAGCTTGTGGGACTGAACAAAGCCCAGGAAGTGTCCAGTGGGCATGTCCGCAAATGTAAATCTGTCAGGCAAACCCATGGTTTTCAAATGCTGTCCGTCTTGCAGTGCAGAAGTTGTTGATTTTCCCATGTTTCTGCTGGAGCCCTGCTCAGCTGGCCATCCCGTGCTGCTGGAGCCCTGCTCAGCTGGCCATCCCGTGCTGCTGGAGCCCTGCTCAGCTGGCCGTCCCATGCTGCTGGAGCTGTGGGAGTCGCTGCTCCCTGCTCAGACCGTAGGTGGCTTTTCGCATTGGTCACAGACATCACTGAGCAGCCTTTGTGCTGGGGGTCCTCAGCGGGTTGCACTTTGGGAACCCTGCAGGGGCAGGTGGCAGAAGATGGTTTTGTGATTCCAGCGGGATTGCAGAGACTACTGCAGGGGCCACTTCAGTTGTGACCCCTGAAGTCTGAGACCCACGAGCTACTACCCTTTCTCGTCCCCTCTCCACATAATAATTTTTTACCCGGCTTCCTTGAGGTACCTTTGGGTAACAGAGCTAACCTGTCTCCTCCCATCTGATTTGATTAAAATGTTTCTACAGCTATTTTAGATATTAATCATGAATGAAAAAAGGGGACTGTCCTACTTATCACTATCCATCTTGGAAGGCATTTGTTACAAATGGCTCAGTGATCAAAGCAGCACAACCCTGAATGTAAATAGCAGCAGAGGGAGGGCTCCTGAGTGAAAAGCAAGCAATTATTGCACAAGGTCAAGAGTGGTTTTTATGATGAACAAGGAAGATAAAACATCTGCAGTCAAACTGTGATTCTTGTAAACAAGGGGGCTTTGGATTTGAACATCTTGTGTTTTCAAGTTGGAGGGAATTGGGGGGAAGGAAGCAATGGGTCAGTTTCTCCCTTGTGCTTGCCTGGAGATGACTTAGACCCGGTATTGTCAGTGCGTGTGCAGCGTCTGCACCACGGGACCTGGCTGTGTCACCAGCTGATCTGCAGGTTTACAAACCTCCATCACCACAGTACAGGGGTGTTCCTTCAAGGCAGCCTTCTGAAGTTAAGTCCACAGTCCATCACAGGGCTCATTTTGAGAGCCGAGTGGAAAAGGAAAGGTGAGATTCTGTCTTCCTGTTGGGATTTCTTGCCTGTTCCCCCCCCACCCCCCCTATTTTAATGTGGTAGACGAGACCCTTGTTCAGAACGTGAACTATTCCCCTCCTAAAGAAGTTAATGAAATGAAACTCAGTCATCTCCATTACTGCTTGGAATTTTGAGGCAGGTTTCCTCTTCAACTAGACTCCTATAAAATGCCTTGTCAGACACAATCTGTTTCATATGCACAGGGTTGCTCATTGATCATATTTACAGTGGGTTGAATGCTGTTGTCCCAAAATGAGAATGACACCAGTGGGTGGCTAAGCTAAGACAGAAATCGGAGTCAATGTCTTGCTGAAAAAGTGGAGTTTAGAAATTGTGGTCGAGTGTAAGGCTGCATCCCTGCCAAGCAGCAGTTGTGCTAGAATCAGTGTTGTCACAGCCCCAGCTATTCTTGATGAATACTGTGCAAATTGGCTGCCTAATTATACATGTGTTAGTGTGCGCATAAAAATTGCATGTTGACATATGGATTCAGCTACCTAAGCACTGTTTCAGCTGTCTATCCATTTATACTTTTTATGCATTATTTGTGTCCAGGGAAGTATATATTTCAGGTTCTTGAGCAGGAAATAGGAGAAATAGGGAATAGTTTTTCTGTCCAGTGTACAATGCTACTCTTCTGATAGAAATCAAAATTAAATAAGGAAGATCTATTTTCTTGTTTTTAAAACTGTGTTTTCATTGCCCTTGATGTAAAATAAATACATAAGTACTTCTCCAGATATGTTGCTTATCCTTAGCAAAAGACCATGCTGTCACGAAGCTTTTGTGGGGAGCAACTCATAAAGTGAACTGGGTTCTGTGGGAGCAGCAGTTAAGCATTTATCACATTTAATTTGAATAATAAATGTAAAATATGAAAATACATTCTTGTGGCTGTTTGAAAGATATTCCCTTTTTTTCATTTTAAAATGAGATTCAGAGAAGAGTAAAAACTTGAGAAATAAACTCTGCTTTCTCAGATCCTTGATGATTTTGAGAAAACGTGGCCTGAGGGATGACCACATTTTTCAATAGTGTCAGTCCTGGAAGTATAATTAGCAAGCAGTTATTTGCCTGTAACTCTTTGCCTCTGGGTTTCTGAAAGCTCAGATGTTCCTCGGGTACCAATTCTAAGGGAGTGGGGTTGTGGAGTGTTTACTGCTCTTTAACACTTGCATATGTTCGGCAGCTCTGCAAGGAATTGCTAGAGAGGGGGGAAAAAAAGAAAATTAAACCTTTTTGACTGATCAGACTTCTGCCACCAAGCTTGCAAGATCATATATTTAAATACATGCTTTGAAGAACAGAGACAGCTAGAACACATGGGGGTTTTGTACCTTGTACTTGAATGGCAGTGTCTCAGCAGTTTTGAATTGACTGTCTTGAGGGTTTGGGTTCGCTTATGTTTTACTTGAGAGTCTTTCATGCATCTCAGACACTACGGTCACATGACTGATGTGTGACCTACGCCATAAAAATTCTGTGAAAATATATTCAGATTGTGATCTCGAGCTGGGGAAAATCTGCAGACTGGAATTGCTATGCATTTCGTAGACTAGATTTGCATTTCGTAGTCTGCCACGTGTAGTCTGTCTTCTTTTGAAGGTCTCCACCAAAGTTTCCTGCATCTGAGAACACCAGGTGACAGTCGTGTCACTGAGCCAGCCATGGATGAGGACCTGTTGTGATAGGCAACTGTGCAAACACAGCATGAAATAAAATGGACCTTTCCTCAGTCTTGCTGCAGTTTCTCGTTGCCATAACTGGCAAGGGTGGCAGGGATGTTGCACATATTAGTCCTATTATGCCTTTTACTTTAGCGGGTATCGAGGTGAGTAGCTTCTTGAGAAAAATACTTGGAGCCTTTCTTAACTTTTCAGTGGTGGTCGTGAGTAGATTTTAAAGCTTTAGGATGCTCAAGTGACAAGAGAGTTTAGCTTGTTTCTTATTTATAGATTTCCATATGTGTGAATGTAGCACTTCCTGACGCATATGAAAAGAGGCTTCCTGCCCAGGAGGGACTGTCACCTTTCTTGACCTCTTCTTTTTTTAATATGCGCTCATCTCGTCTTGTGCCCTGGATTTAAACAAAAAGCAGTGTTCTTGATCGGGCAGTGCCTGGCTGATGAGCTCTCCTGCAAAATGTCTGGAGTAAACCTACCTGAGTCATATCTTACAGTTAAATTTATGTAGCACGGTACATGCAAATTAGCTTCATCTTTGCTGCTGCTTTACCTGTCGGCTGTGCAGGAACATGAGTTTGGTTTTCGGTGGAAGAGAAGAGTGAAACTGCTCCCACGGAATTCTTTTTTCCCATCCCCTTAATTTTACATCGTTGCCAGAACTAGTGGCCCTGGTGTAGGCTGCGGGGGCTGGTACAGTCATCACTGCTGTGACTGTAGAGCAGGGCAAAGCAGCCTCGTGTTTGGGATTGGCATCTGGTGGAATTGACTCCTTGGCATCCCTTGTCTTCAGTGGAGCTGGTAGGGAATCAAAGGTTCTTGTGGAGGTTTAACCATCAACCAGCCTCTCATTTATTCCTGGGTAGGGTCTTGATTAATTCCGGCAGGAGAAAGCCGGAGAGTGCGGAACTACTTAATTCTTATCAGTTTGCAAACATCGTATAGTGCAAATGTGGTTTGGAGCCAGTGAACTTCTCCGCTGAGCCGATAACCTCCCAGTATTGCTGCGGCTGCCTTAGATGTGCAGGCAGGGCATTTCTGTCCAACTCGATGCCTTTGGCTTGGGCCTTTTGGGTTTTATAACCAGGAAAGGCTGCAACATTAATCTTAATTAAAGGGAGATGATGATTTATTCAGCTGGGCTGACTGGTGTGCTTGTATGCACAATGCCTTTCCCAGTGGGTTTGGGGCTAAACCATAGGAACGCAGAGTGCTACTGCTGTAAAACTGCAGGAAAATGAGTAACATGTATTGATTTGATACCTGGAGAGGAATTGGGCAGCGAAGCAGTGGATATATGCAATGTGACATGCATCTCCCTCCAAGCGCCTGCTGTTCCACCAGCGCAGCGAGTTTTCTGTTAGTGGCAATACCGACAGGGCAGTAGTTAAAGCTGTCATTGTTTTCAGAATCCAATTTTTCAAGAGGTTTACAGCTCTGTCATTATAAGGAAAGAAAGAGAAAATTCACTGAAATTGGCAAAACAGCCTTTCTAGCTGGAAAAGACACGGAATGTCTGTACTTAAAACCATAAAATGGTGTGGGTTGGAAGGGAGCTCAAAGATCATATCGTTCTAACACCTCTCTTCTGAGCTATTGGTAAACACTTTAAACAAAGTTTACAATATCATTTGGTGTCATGTTGAAAGTGGCTTTTGTGGGGTTTTTTAGTCCAATTACTTCTTTTTGATAGAGAGTTCATAGACTAGAGTACCCTTGATTGAGTGCAGTTTTTTAAACCGAACAAGCAGCCTGTTGTTTCACTTTTTCCCTGTGTTCAGCCTTAGTTTCAGTTAAGCTTAGTTTTTGTCTTCTGTAATGCAAGGCATAAATAAAACTATAAGGCACTTGAATAGTTACAAAAATTGAGGTGAAGGGAGGAGTTTTTTAAAAAGTACTTAGCATTAAAGAGATCTGCCCATAATATTGGATTAATTTCTCCTGTGCAGCCCCGATTGTGATGGTTTTGGGCAGGACTTTTCACGTCTGTGTCGCCTCACTTAGCACAACTATATTTGCCTGCCTTGATTGGCAACACCATGTATTCATCTCAGAAAATACACAAATGATTCACATACGTCAACCCGGAGTAGGAAGGCTGAGCTCTGGACACGTGCATTTAGAAGAATGCGAGTCTTTCGGTCAAATTAAAGCATCAAGGACATTTACGCTGAAGGTAGAGGCTGACTTGCAAATGTGCTCAATTCCTTGTCACAATTTGACCATCTGGTCAGCAGGGCCCATTGGTTGGAATCCTGCTTTATGTTATAGGTGTATTTTCTAGTAACTTCTAAGTTCTCAAACATCCTGGTTGTTTTGAGGATGATCTCCATCTCGGCTCAGTTTCTCTCTGTTACCTCGTGTGTCCCAGGATTCCCCTCGCGCCCCTCTCTTCTCCACATGTAAAGACTTCTGGCATTTAATATAGACTGTTTGGTAGGTGCAGGGTTTTGTTTCTGTGCCTCAGTGACTGTGGTGCTTGCAAAGAGCTGAATTTGAATGAAGTGTGTGCCTGGGGCTGTGTATCCTGACTTCATTGGCTTAGTCCCTCCTTTAAATGCTGCATGATTTAATACATGGGATGCAAGAACAGCCTTTTACTTCTTCACATCCACTGTGGACACATTTTCCTGCCTGGTTGGAGTGAGGCACGATCAAAATCAGTTCTGTAATTAAGGAAATGTTGAACCTCTTGTGTGTGTTAGGCAAATGAGCTAAAGCTTTTAGCCAAGCAATTAAGTGTTAAGGTTTTACTGTAAGGTGAATGGAAGCTAGATAATTTCTCCAGCTAAGCTTCCCATAATCATTCCATTAGCACGAATTCAGTACAGTGCAGAAGGGAAGCAGCATAGCCTGATGGATAAGATTATTATTATGTTATTATTATTGAAGATTATTGCAGTAAGAATAAGCAGTAAAGGCCCCGGCTGAGGATACGGTCATAATTTGATAGGAGTTTTACTTTGTGGCGGACCAACTCTGCTGTGGAACTGTCGTGATTTAAATAGACCAAAAGATGCAATGGAAAATAACTTGTTTGCATAGATACAAAACTGAAATGCAGAGAGATTAAAATGCTGTGACTTCCATGTGGCCAGTGGAAGCTGAACAAGACGCTGCTGTGTGTGTGACACGGTGTGGGCACTGGGAAACATGAGCCCTGCTCCACTTTGGAAGGGTGGGTGGGAGAGGGCTGTGCTTAGTGCTGTAATGCGGATGCTGGATTTCTTGCATTTTCTGTTCTCATTTCCTACATCTGCTCCCTGTCAGTGTGGGTTATTTTAACTTCATGGCTCTCGCTGTCTTCTGTAGGGTATCAAAGTACTGGATTGCGTTTGCAGCATATTCTGAGATCTAGGGACGAGAGTGCTCTCAAAGTGGCAATTTGCTGCTTCTCTTGTTGAAGTATATTAAATATACATAAGAATTGTTATCCCATTATCTGACTAGGGAACAAACTTTTAAAGGGGATGGCATCTTAAATAAAACCGTATTTCTTGATGTTGCGTTCGTCTTTCCATTTAAGGGTGCTTGTTAGGAATGGTATCGGCCCAGTTTCAATAAATCACGTGCCTGGTATTTTTTCTTTTGGTTTTGCTGATCAAATCAATGTGATGGCCTATTTAAGGTGGCGTGTCTCGAGATTATAAAAAAACATCACGGCAATTTGCAAAAGCAGGTTGTCTTTGTGTTTGTGACTGATGTTCCCGGCTCTCTGTTTCCCTAGGCATTCTTGCCAGCATTCGCATGCTCATTGAAGGTGTCTCCACTCATAGAAAAAATAAGTGATCACAAGGATTTTAAGAAGCTTCTCAGGACACGGAATAATGTACTAGTGCTCTATTCCAAATCTGGTAAGTCTTTTTTTTTTTTGGTTTTTTTTTGGTTTTTTTTTGATGTCACAGCTCTTTGTGCCCAGCAGGGTGTGTACCGAGGGGCTCCTATGTGACTACAAGGGCTTCTTCGGGACTGGTGTCCTTTGTTTTAATTCAGAGGCTCCTGATATTTCAAGATTGAAGTTATCTTAATTCAGCCTTCTAATTGCTCTGTCACCTTGGCAAAAATGTACTTTATTCTGGCTTTGTCTCCAGAGCTGGCTCCCTGTAATAAGAGCTTTCTGGTGTGTTTATCACAGTAGTTTGCAAGTTTCGATTTCCTGGTGACACTGAAAGGCTTAATGAATAGTTGCAGTACTGAAATCAATCCATCTTTGCTTCTGACAGTTTTGAGTGTCCCGTGGTTGTCTTTCAGCTTTAATTAACAAAATATAAAAATAAAAAAAGAACTGTTGTGTAAGATGGAAAATGACTCATTTCACATTATGCCACCTGTCCCCTTGAATGTTTTTGTTGTCTCTGTCATTCAGACTCACCTTTCTGGCTGTTTACTTACCTGTTTCTTCTTCCTTTGCTCTGTTCTGCTCCTGCTGTACCTTTTCTCCTTTGTTGCCTTGGTTTTCCGGGAGGTGTTTTGTGTGACACCACGTAAAAGGAAGAAACTGTCTTTAAACTTGATACACAAGTGCAGAATGCTTTTGTGAATGTGGAAGTCATTGGACAGCAAGAAGTAAAATGTGTCACTGAGATGATTTTCCTTCGTGCTGTATTGTTTTTGTTGTTGCTTCCTTCTTCTTCCTGTAGGCCGGCAGGACAAGATAATGCCTTGTTTGGGTGTTGGGTCCTCCTTTTCTGACCTGTTGCAAAGGTCTTCTGTCAATTAAACACAGTGGTGGTAAAGTTGCTCTGGGTTCATAGTGTGTCAAATTGAAGCAGTATATGGTGACCAGTATCCTCCTCCCCCTGCCCCCCACCATAGCAGAGAATTTTGCAGACAAAGGTGTGCAGGTGCTGGAGTAATTAACTTTATTTCCTAAAGATAAGCTTATTCTGAAACAGTTAAAATGATATATGTGGCTTATTTTTTTGTTCAAATACTTGTGTTTTGCTATAGTGGGGAACTTTGAGCGCTTGAACTTGGCCAAATGGTTTTGTAGTAACAGGTTCAAAGTGAAAATCATAAAAGAGTTTCTAATGCTTTTTGATTTTTGAAAGGAACACTTTAGATAAAAAGACATCTGTATTATTCAGCTTCTTAAAGGGAAAATTTTCTTTTTACGCTTAATATTTTAAGTGGTGGTTGCTTTCATTTTTAGCAGCACAACCAGAACACTTCAGCTGTGACACTCATCTAATAAATGTTGCCCTATGGGCATTGTTCAAAAGCCATGTTATGGAGATTTCTTTTTTTCTGTTTTTGTTATTTAATTGGTTGGTGTTAGCAGTCTAAAGCATTGCATGCAGAGCTGACTGTGGAATTAATGTTTCTTCCTAGAACAGTGATCCTTGCACGATTAGAATTCTCTTGCTCGGCCGTCACCCAGAAAGAGGGGAGGGGAAAAAAGAGATGGGCATTTGGAGGTGCAATTTCAATCCCAGATATACATCCCCCAGCTGTGATGAGATGTTGGCTGGCATCTGGTCATACTGTTGGAACAAAGGCGTTGCTTCCCAGCTGAGCAGAACTAGATGTCGTTTTCCATTGCAAGCAGACAATTCATCAGTTTTGGGAGGTGTCACAGTTTGTAGGAGATGTTTAGTGTCCCTACCAGCTGGGTATCCTGCCAGGGCTGCTCAGCTACTGAGTCTGCTGGGACGAGTGGGTCCCTGAATGCTTATTTTTAAAAGTGTCTTTGTCAAACTGTTCCACTCTAAGTACACACAAAGAATTTCCCCCACCTGTCCTAAGTCCCTGTGTTGGAGAGAAGTGGCAATTGCATGTTCTGGGTATTGGGGGTATGAGAGTTTCTTGAGAACTGATATTTGTGGGTTGGTGTCTCTGCATGGCATCAGGCCCAAGCAAAGTCTGTCAGATACAAAGAGGCTGTTTCTGGCTCAGGGATTGTTGAGGTAAAAATTGTGAAGGTTTAGAGATTGTTTGGTGGGGTATCCCTACACACTGGCTCTGCTTGTCTACTCTGACATCTACAGGCCCTCACTTCCTCAAATGCTGGAGACGAGATATTGGTCCGCAGAAGCATTCAGTCTGACTCAATATAGCCATTCTTGCATTCAGTTACTTGAAGTAGTTGTGGAGATCTGGAAGAGGCTCTGGGTTTCTATTTTCTGTTTATTGAGGAAGGAAACAGTTCCTGTTGGATTTTTTTGGGGGAATGGATACTTACTTGTGCTTCTATATTTTTCTCTCTTCTGTTTATTTTTAATACCATTTATAAGACTCTTTTGGAATGGTAGTGTTTTGCAAAATCTACACATGTGGCATGGCATTATAAAAATCTCTGTTGGGTATTTATAATACAGCCAGTACTTGGAAGGACCTTTTCCGGGTACTGCTCATGACTGTTGGTTTGGGTATCTCCCAGGGTTATTATGAGAATAAAGTCTGTTCTTTTCTGTGTATGGCTGGGGTAGAATTAGGGAGGCAGAGCTGCTGAATGACTTGCCCTTACAGCTGATGAAAGTCCTAAATGAAATTGCTCTAATTAGCATGCAGTGGTACAAACTGGTTCATGCCCAGCCACGGGGAAAAAGGCAGTGTGGGGATGGAAGCTGTAGGAGAGGACACAGTATAGCTCCATAAATGTAGCTCAGGGAACGTGTCTGGAATTACCAATTTCAGTGTGTCGGTTAAGGGGGTCGAGGAAAGGAGCCACCCAGCTTCAGCTGCGGCCAGCTTTCTTTCTAGTGTACAGAAGATTTTACTGATCCCTGTTATACTGGTTTCTTCAAACGAGACAAGATGTTCTTGGAGTGCTTCAGAACACAGGAGTGCAACATTGTGTTGTTCTGTGTGGAGTAGTAATGCTGTTGTTCATTTAGTTTTATTATTTAATTTTGTCTTCCAGCCGCCGCTGCTGAAAGCTCGCTCAGGTTACTGTCCAGCGTGGCCCAGGAGGTGAAAGGACGAGGTACTATAAGCTGGATAGACTGTGGGTATGTGTCATGTTCTTTTCCTTCTTATTTTCCCTTTCCCTTTTGGCTTTTATTGCTGTCTTAGCTCTTTTGATGGCTGTGAAATTTTTTGCCTTTAACTGGACCCACATAATTCTGTGCAGTTTCTTCTGTAGGGAGCCTATATCTTACCATCTTCTCTTCCTTTGAACGAGTGGAGGGGAATAATTTTTTTCCTTATGGCTGTTGTTACTTCTCTGACAGCACGTTTTTCAACCTGAAGCTGAGACCCCAGCTAATATTGCCTTTCACAGGGGACACACAGCGTGCAAGCTTTTTTTCCACAAGCCAGGGGAGGAGGAATCCCACATGTTGTGCCTCAGCTGGAGGGCAGTGCAATTCTGCTCTGACAGCAAATGTTGTATGAGCAGTAAGCCCGTTTGCTTGGTTTTGAAGCATCCACCTGTTTGTGTTTCTCAATAAAATGTGCTTTCTTTTAAAGACCTTCCTCTGTGCTGGTATAAGTTGCTGGCAATTTTTAATGCGAAGGCAGAGAAACTTGTTTTTTTAAGTGGTTGTGTGTGTGTGGAGGAATGAACAGGTGTGACTTTCTGGTTTGCAGATGTGAAAATCTCCGCTGTGGTTCAACTCAATAACACACTGCTTGTGGTTTTAGCTTGTGTATCGTAGTGCCTCTGCAGCTTTGGGAGCTTTGCCTGCAGGTGGCAAGTTCCCCTTCCTGCCCTGCAGAGGAGCAGCTTGCTGCCTACCTTTGTCTTGCCGTGGTATGAACAGATTGTACCTTGTGCACGAATGTAAGTCAGCTCTGCACATCGTGTGGCTCCCTTAAAACTTCACTTTTGAAACTAATCCCCATCCATCAAGCAGTGACCCAGAAGAAGTAATTGGTAAATGCACGTTAACATGGGTTTGTGTTTGTTAACCTGCCCTGCTCTCTGCCTTCCACCAGGCAGGTATCTCTCCTGTGGAGTCCTCTGCCTCTGCCTCCTGTTTGCGTTCTGCTGGGCTCGTCCAAATGCACACACACTTCCAATCTCTGCCCAACTGGTGGGGACAGAGTTCCAAGTCATTTGCTGGCAGAAAGCAGGGCTGTTCCTCAGGTCATTGAAGCCTGCACCACTTGCCACCTGCTGAAAAGCCAGTGGATAAACTGTATTGACTCTGACAAGGTGAAGGTTGTGAGGAGATCTGGCATACCTCTGAAATCCATGAAAGCCAGTCTCCATTTCTAATAAAAGCACTGATAAGTAATTTTTTGTTGTCAACAATGAGGGCTAGCAAATAGGGTCCTGAGCCAGCCTCTTGGCTTCAGTTTCCAAGTATGGACTGGTTGCTACCTTTTTGTGTCTTTTGTTTTAGGCTCCCTCTGTGTTGGGGGACTTACTGCTTACTCTGTGTGTAAGTGGCATACGTATGCAAATGCTGGATGATGAGGCTGTTCAGCTGGCCCTTCAAAATGCTGCTGCAATAGAACTAAGCAATAACTCCCTTCAGGGTTTATTTTAGTTCTGGGTTGGAGAAGGAAAGATTCAGCGTTTAGGACTTCAGTTTGAAATCCAGGGAAGTTTTGGCGCTTAGTTCTAACAGGTCAGTTTCCGCTCCTGAGTTTGTAAGGAATGGTGATGGGGAGGGAAATGTATTGTTTGGTTTTGCTGTAAAGTAAACTTCAATTCATCAAACCCTAATATACTCTCATTTTCCAAATGTTGACATCTAGACCTAGCTTTGTTATGGAAGTCACTTGCAAGAAATGTATTTTCAAGTCTCTCCCACGCAGTGTTTTAATACTTTTCATAGGAAGCTTGGTACTTGCAGTGCCTTTCCTGTCGCCGTGATAGGGAAATATTTAAGTTAAGCTTCCTGTTTCTATTGAAAGGTGAGTTAATCTCAGGCAGTGAAGCAGCCTGGTGAAAGTCATGCTGTAAGGGGTTGGAAGACCTGGGAATAGATTAGTAGGTCCCCAAAATTTTCTTTGATGCCAGTAATGCTACAATCAGGTTGCCACTTGCTGAGTGGCAGGCAGCGACCAGGATGTGGTAACATGGCAATAGGTGTAATTCTCTCTTTGAGGGTAAAGCAGAGCTGCCTTTCATGTCTTGTTTGGGAAGAACCTGGAAAAAAATAGCTGAGCATTTTTCAGAGATGGACTTCTACCCCTTCTATCATTCCTGCTAAGGGATACCATAACAGAGTTTGTGAACTTGCCTCCTGGGGCAAGGTGAGCTGGAAGACTGGCTTGTGGTAAAAGGAGGTTTTGGTGGATGCAAAAAGAAACCCTAAACAAATAGTTTGATCCCAAACCAAGTTTTGTGGTTGACTGGTTTGTTAAGCTTTTGAAGCATTCTGAAATCAATCTAGTAGTGTTGAGGTAACTTTTAAACAATTTTTTTTCATGAAAGATTTCTTTCCTTTGCTTATTGCTTTGAAAAATGTATGCGGGTGGCTGCAAACCACTGCCCACCTCGTTGCAGTGATAATAGCAGAGGCTGCCGTAGTGCTGTCTTTCCCAGGTCACAGAGGGCCAGTTGTAGGGCCTGGACAGCTGAGTCCTGCCAGAGTGGCTCAAGCCATTCTCCTGCAGCAAGTATGCTGGGAGGCTTATTTGCAAGTCTTCATGCTGAAACAAACAGCACACAGATGCAGGGATATTTACAGCACAGGCTCAGTTTGTTTTACAAATACTGACAAGAAATGTCTTGTTTGGCAGCAATATTTAGCGGGAAATTTTGGCGTTGCTCTTCACATCCCGCTGTACTGGGCTTCTCTGCCTTCAGATCCAAGCATTGGCAAGGCTGGCATACATGCACAGTTGTGGTTCGTGGCTCTGCTTCCCTGGGGCGATGACGGCAGTCCTTTCCTTTCCTTTTTCTTTACTGACAGTGCTTTTTTTGTTTCTTGTCATTCTCCTTCCCCTCGTTTTCAGGAGAAGGCAAGAACATTCTGCTGCACGGGTGGAGATCAGCGTGGATTGCTGAGTCTCGGCAGCATGTTCTGTATCTCGTGCAGCGGAGGGGAGCGGGCAGGTTTGTGGCTGGAAGTGGACTTCCTGAATGCTGGTTTGCGTGGAAACCGTTCTCCTTGGCCTTGGCTTCTGTTGTATCTGTGGTATGAGACAGAGATTAGCTTTGAGCTTTCAGTTCCAGATTGGGTGGTCTCTGGGAGAGAGGGAAGTTTGGTTTTCAGCATGATGTGAGGAAAAATCCTTGGTTTCTTCCTTAGACAGTGTCGAGTAGAGGAGGTTGCCACTTAGTTTGTCACTTTGAGGCAGGGTAGCAGAGATCCCCAGAGTGCTGGAGCTTGGGAAACAGAGGGCTGGGAATGCCACGTGCCTGCCTTTGCTGCACAGCTGGGCTCACTTGTGCCAAGTGCCGTGCTGGAGTGGGGCTGTGTGACCCCCTGCATGTGGCACTGCAGATAAGGTCCTCGTTCGGGAGAGCTCAGTCAGTTCCTGCAGGCAGATCGACGCCTCCTTCTAGAGATGAAGGGGCAGCTCAAGAATTGCTCACGGCATTGAAGTGGTCACTGTTTGCTGCTGTGTGCTGAGATAGCATACGTGGCTCTGCACACAGTTAAACATGAAGCTGTTTCAGTTGTGAATAAAAGTGCTGTGACAAAAATAAGTTTTATTTCAGCCTTTATATGTTTTAATTAGGAAGTCCTTGCTGAGGCATTTGACGTTGAATGAATGGTGGTGTGAGAGGAAAGGGAATACTGAATTAATTATGCCTGGTGAGATGCATGGTATTGGGGATAGAGCACAACGTTGCAGGTTGCTAAATCTTCAGTGTTCCAGAGAGAGGGATCAGGCACCTTGGGAGCAAATGCTCTGGGACTTGTGTCTGGGGAGGCGCCACGTTAATAGGAGCTGAGAGTCACAGCTTCTGCTCCTGGCTCTGCTAATGAGTCACTTCTTGTTACTTTGTGCAGTTACAGAATGTGTATCTGTTTTCCAGGGAACTGGGTAAATATTGCCTGATTCATTAGTCAATGTGTAAAGAGTTTGGAGAACTTTGAAAGGAAAAATGCTGCAGCAGCACGAATGGGTGCTCTTTAGGGCATTCAGGTGCAATTGGAATGGGCATGTAAGAAAGCAGAAGGTTGGGCTATTTATTGAATTATTTTTTTAGTGGTATGCTGATAGAAATTTGGAAAATTGAAGGGTATCATAGAGAGTTGCAAGCTTAGGATGTCTGCAAAAAAGCACAAAAGGATGTGATATTTTCTATCCCAGAGACTGGCTGCTGCTAACTCTGACAGCAGGTTGGGGTTTGTGCTGCAGAGCCTCTGTGTCCCCCCTGATCTCCCAAAACCTCCATTTTTTAAGGCCTGGTGCAACTGGAGGTAAGCATTAATGTGGTCAAGTAAAAGAGGAGTTTTGTGGAAAAAAAAGAAACTCTTGTCAAATCCTTGTGGTGGCAAGTAAGAGGTACAAAGTGATGTGCCTGGGAATACAGTAAGATGGGATTACCTTTTGAGTGAAAGACAGTATTCTTGTTGCTTGTCTTTAAAGCAGACAAAGCTCTAGTCCCAGTTTGTGATGTCTCCAGGTGTGGTTTTGAGGAATAGTCATTATGAAGTTATTCTCTAGCCTTCTTAAGTGGGTTTTGTGATAGACCGCAGTGTGGCCAAGGACTGATGTTACTTGGAAGAGTGTAACTAGTTTGGGTGAAGTGGAAAGACAGTAAAATGGCTTTGTTGAAGAGAAGAAAATGTGTCTGGCAGGTTATAAAGTGCATTATGGTCAGGTGCAGCTTTGAAGAGGTTGAAAGTAGCTCTCTCCATCATGAATACGATTTAGGGAACACTCTTGGGTATTCCAGTTACTGAATTGTCTCGAGTTTTTATTGACTATGACTCCTGCCCAATTGTGGATTGGTATTTTTAAAAAACCACCCATTTCTTTGGCTCTGGGTAATTATTCTCTGCTCAAACTTGCATGGTTCCCTTTACTGTAGGTCCCAAACATAAACAAAGCTGTGTGATTTCCATCTGCTGTCATAGCGCGTGTGCTTGGCTTTAGCACATCAGACTGCTAGGAAGAGGAAATGCCATCTGGTTAAAATGTCTGACTAATTTTTTCTTTGGTTTTAATCCCACTTTTTCTGCTTTTGTGTGTCATTCTTTTAGTCCCTTTTGTGTGTCATGTGCATCATTCTTGTAGTCCCCATCCCCAATAATTACTTGTTATTGTCGCAGTCCCATGACACTTAGCATAAAGGTGAGACCATAATTTGGCTGGCAAAGCAGTCCTTTCAAACCTACACAGCTAAACATGCTGCTTCATGAGAGAGCCTAATCTAAGGAGTATTTGTCTTTTCTGGGGTTTTCCCTAATATCCCTGTTTTTCTGTCTTTTAGATGAGGTCTTCCCAAATTTCTGATTTCCTAATGCTTTGATACAGAAGGGCTTTACCTATCCACACAGTCATAAATGAATGTGTTTAATGTCTTGACACAGCAGGGAGAAATTTCAGGAATAAGGCTGGTGGTACAGATGGTGTTAAGAGTAATTTTGCTCTCTAGTTTTTACCTTCATCCTATAAAGCCACTCAGAAGTAGGATTTATTTAAGAGAATAAGTCTACTCATCTTTCTTACTTGTAGCTGAATTTTAAAGCTGATGAAAAGCTTTGAAATTGCAAATAAAACTGACCAGATCTAATAGAGAGAGAAAAAAGACAGGAGGAGTGCTGCACTTGCCCTGGTGCAGCCCTTTCCATCCAAGCAGATTTGTGGTGTCTGGGATTTCTGCATTTTTCTACAGTAGCCTTGAAGGTGAAGGGCAGCTCAGGACTGGATGGCTCATAGTGTTAGTGCCAGCCTGGGGGAGATCACAGGGGCTCTGTTTGCAGCTGGTGCAGGGGAGGTAAGGCAGGTGTCCCTCAGGAACACTTTTCAAGTGAGTTATACTGCCAGTGTGGTCCTTGTCTGAGTGCCATTTATAAGGGCAAACTGCATTTACAGCATAGATTTTCGATGCCTTCCTCCTGTCTCTGTCATAACCTGTCTGTGTGGTTAATGCTCGTTCACATTAAAGCCCTTTTATTTTGCTGTAAAAGTGACCGTGCAGGAAGTGTTATGCCAGTCTGAGAAAAATCCTTTTTTAAGTAAGCTCTCAGTTCCTAACATAAACACCAAACTGAATGGGTATTGCATTAATTCAGAAATGCAGAGCAATTAACTAAATCCAGGGTAGTGGTTGGGTGTATGAGCCTGACTCCATGTCTGTTTCATCCTAAACTTGAGTATTCCATGGGTTTTGCCTAGAGTTACTCGTTAACCAAATCTTCAGTGTTGCTGCTTTTCACACAATGAAGAGTAAGCGAGCTCAGATTTGATGTAAAGGAAGTCACCTCCATTTTCCTGCACCCGGTACTTCATTTAAAACATCCTCTAGCATCCATCCTCTCCGAGCCCATGGTGCAGCTCAGGGTCATAAATGGGTGTACAAAGGGCTGCAGCGTCTGTGTGCCCATGGGTGCCGTGTTCAGAACCTGCATTTTGGGGTTCTTAGATTGGTGTGAGCTCAAAGGCAGAGAAGTAGCGATCCTGTATCCCAGGCTAGGACCGTGTTCCCCTGTGCCATGTTGTGGGATGAGGGAAGCTGCAGCTTTGCAAAGAATTGGAGTGTTCGGTGGTTTTAGAAGTTCCTGCAAAGCCTTTGGTAGCACTTGTGAATGTGTTTACCTTATTTCTGTGCAGGTATGTGGGCTGCCAAGTGCCTCTTGCTAATTTATATTTCCATGGAAAGTACCGTTCATTATAACTTCTTGACTTTCTGCAGGGGCTGGAGCTTATAATTTTTTCCTTTAATTGTTTTAGTGTGACGATATGATGATACGTGTTACCTTTTTGCCTTGGTTTTCCTTCTGCTTTTTGGCTTGCTCTTGCTTGCAGTAAGAATTAATCTCATGGGTTTTAATTTTCGGAAAATACTTCTTTTTAATCTTATTTCTCTGGATCCCTGGCCTCTCTAATTGACTAATGGGCACAGGGAGTCGTTTGTATTGGGTGACAAGCAGTGCTGGGTCTCCACAGCACGTGGATTATTCTGTTTGCATTCCTGGCACGTTCCAGGGGAGCATTTGGAGCAGAAGGCTGCAATCACCTGCAAGGTGACTGCAATCCCCCCTTGAAGTGAGGATTTTTGCTGCATTCTACGGGGCAAAATCAGGCCCTAAATTCACATGAGACTCTGTCCTGTTCATCTGCTAATCCTTATCTTTAATTCTTTCCAGCAGTACTTTTTCTGGTTTTGGCTTTCACGCTCCCCCATCCCTTAAAAGAGTCAAGCTTTTCATCTGCCGCACCATTTGAGCGGTTCATTTGTTCTGTGCTGTGGAAACCTGTTGCTATTGTTACTTCTTTTAGAAGATAATTTCCATCAGGAACCCAGAATGGGTGCAAAACGTTGCTTTGTTTTCCAAGACGAATCTTGTATTTAAGCTTCCTGTGCTCGTTACTTCTGCATCCGTTTCTCCTGGGTCCTGTTCCTGTTTTGGTGCCTGCATGTCCTTAAACCCCGCTCAGGAGCAGAGTATCAAAGTGCCTTTCTGCACTGATGGCTGAACATGGGTTTTCTGTTCGAGTAGGTGTAAGCCATCACCATCCAGCTCTTTGGAGAAGTGCATACCAGCCTGATGGTTTGAGAAGTGATTTTTTTTCCTAGGATTTTTTTTTTGTTTCTGATTTCAGATCTGTCTCAAGAGAGTGATACAGGAAGGTGTGGGATCATTATAGAGTATGAGGAGCCTTACAAATGTGACATACTGTTAGCAGCAGTAGTTGTGGCAGCTGCCAGCCCAGGATGGGAGGGAGAAGTGAGGATGGTAGGGAGGCAGGCAATGCCTGCAGTCTGAGAAGAGGAGAGTTTTGCTAGAATCAATCTGTTTTTGTTTGGTCAGCAAAGTACACAAACTGCTGTATTGTAAATGGATCACACAGTCTTTGCTGGAGAGTGGAATCAATGACTACAAGGAACATAAGTCAAAATCCCATATTGTCCCCAACAGTGGCTAATGAATTTCATTTTTTATTTCAAAACCTTGTAGGAGCGCATCTAACTACAACTGACTGCTAATGACTTCCTCTTTCAGATTAGGTTTGCAAGTGCAAATGTGTTTCATACTTTTAGGAGGCTTGAGGAAATTTTTGCTGCTAACACTTCTTTTGCTGCTTTTTTGGGGTCACAAGCTCAATTAGTTGTTTGGCAGGATCTCAACTCCATGCTTTCTCAGGATGTTGATCAGTCTGTTGTCTGGAGAGGGTATTCTGTGGAAGGTGGCCAGAGGGCATTGCAGAGGCTATGCATTGGGCTGGGAAGCCCTGTTTGATAATTCACTTCCGATAGCTGGGCTGAAATTGTAGTTGAACTTCCCTGAAGTTGTAACTGGAGTTCTCTGTGATGGTTTTCACTAGAACATAAAAGAATGAAAGCACCTGAACCACAGAGGCAAGAATGAGAGAGCGTGCTGGTGACACAGATGGTACCTTTGACTGGTACCTTCCAAAGCTTTTCCAGTGTTGGGAGGCTTGCTTTATAGGCAGTCCTGCTTCTGCTTTGCCATATTCCCTTGCTCTTGGAGCCTGCTCTTTCTCCTTACCTGCTCAGTTTTGTCTCTTCCAGCTGTTGGGAGTGGCAGTGTTTGTACAGTCACTGATACAACCGAGCCACCATTGCATTAGAGTCTACAGGCACAACTGCGATATAAGGGACTGCTGAAGCATAATTTACATGGTTTGTTGAGCCCTGTTTCAGATGGAGAGATGTACAGATAAAAGAGAAAATCTGTTCAGAAGTTGTGAGGTCTGTGGTTTGCATGTGGTTACATCATACGCTGATAGAGGAATGAGATTGTTTTTGTGCAGGCAGATTTACTGACCTGGTTACTTAAATCGGTTCTGTCAGCGTTTTTATTAATTACTTCTCTTGTGCCTGGAAACCCTGTAGGTGCGGGTGAAAAAGAAAGCTGGGTGCAGTCTGCATTGCAAAGTGTTAGGGGATGCCAGGGCAGTGGCATGGAAATGATGTGGCCACACAGCACGTGCACACGCTGCTGTTGCATTGGCAGCTGGAGACGTGAACCTTTCTGGATGGCATTTTTGTCATTGCTGAAGAGGGTTTTGACAGTCATTCCAGATCCTTCCTCCCCAGAGATGTGGTTATGGGGCTGTATTCCCTTCTTCATGAGAGGCCAGTGGGCAGCATTACGTAATAATGGAAATAATTAGGAAGCTGCAAAAGATGTTATTTGTGCTCATAAAAGAGAATGGTGCTGAGGATGTTTGGTCTTATTATGGTCCTTTGGGACCTGACTGGACAATATTTGAATTTGCCCCAAGGAGAGGGTTTTGCACTCCCACCTCCATGAACCATTTCTTACTTGAGATCCATCCAGCTTGGACTTGTTTTAGATTTAGAAACCATGTGGACTTAACTGCAGCAAAACTCCTGGGTCTTACTTTGTGTTCATCCTGTCTAGCTTTATCCTCTGTTCTTTCTCTCTCCAAATTACCTTGACACATTGCTGCAAAAGCCTTTTTCTGTTGTGCTCCTCCTGCCACTGGGGACTGCCATCAGTATCTCTCACTGCTTCTCCATCCTTATGACCGTGAGTGTCCAGCCCTGTCCTGGGCAGTCCTGGACAGGCAGAGCGTCTTGTGCCACTCCTAAGGAGCGGCTGCGAAACGTCCCCTTCAGGAGCTGGCTGCTCTGGTGGTGAGCCAAAGGAGGCCAGATCTCCTTCACGAGTCCCTCGCCGCCCTCCTGCCCTGGTAACAGCTGGCTGCCTGTGCTAAGGGGTCATTCATGCATGCTAACGCTGACAAGGGACCCCAGAGGTTTACAGGGAGTGCTCCCGTCGGGCTTCCTGCCAGCTCCATCGTAACCCCCAATGACAGAAATATGTCCCAGCAGAGGAGATGGGGATGTGAATGGAAAGGGATGAAGTGTGCACGCGATCTTTGCAGTGCACGCTGCCTTCGTTGTTATTTAGACTTCTTGCTTGCTTAGGTCAGCTTGGACCCTTCATTTTATTCTTCTTTTTACCAAGCTGTCATATATCTTCACTTCTCCAGCAAAGGCACGTTTTGGAGCCCTTTGGTTTGGTTTTGTGGAAGTGCCTGTGGGAGTGGAAGGAAGCTGTGCTATTGTGCCACTTAAGGTTTGACCTTATTACCCCGTAGACAGCTGCTGGTTAGGTCCTTGTGGTATTGAAAATAGGTTGATGTTTTGGATGATTTTCCAGGGAGATAATGCTGGATGATTGTAGGACTGCCTGCAAGGGTCCCTTCAGCAGTAGCACAGCAGGGTTCAAATTGCTCTGGACAGAAGTGGCAGGAGGCAGCCGAGGATGGCTGCTGGGGACACATTACTGGCCTCGTCCTCAAGCCAGTATTTCCCGAGCCTGGTGCCTTGTCTGGAGTGGCTTGGCCTGGGTTGGTAGAGTGCTGATTTTGGGGGTAGTTTCTGGCTTTTTAGGTTTGGGGTGGTTTTTTTTGTTTGTGGGGTTTTTTTATTTTCTTTTCATTTTATTTCCTGTTTTGGGTGTCTTTTTTTTGTTTTTTTACTTTTAGTCATTATAACAAACTCTTACACTGCCTCTTCAAGTGATATAATTAAATTGCAAGAACCGGAGTCCTAATTACCCTCTCCCATGTGAGAGTTGAGGAGCTCATCTTCAGAGAGAGGCTGTTGGCTGAGATTCAAAAGAGACAAATCTCAGAGCAGGCTGCATCTGTGTTGATATTTACTCTTATTAAGAATAATGGTCATTACCAAGTGATATCAGACTTTGTTGCTCTTTGCAGGTTATTTTTGTCTGTCTGTAAGTGAAGGCAGAAGGAAAAGCAGAACGGGTCCATCTCTGCCATTTCTGTACGTCTCCTTTTCTGCTTTTTCCAAATAATTGTTAGTATAGCATCTGAGCTGGTGGGTCTGGCATGTGCAAAAATCTGCACTGATGCATGAAAAAATTACTGATACATATTTAGACATTTCCTATTCTTGGAATTTGCTCCTCTTCTATCCCGTGCATCAGTGCAGATAGCTTGCATAAACAGGCTTAACTCTCAATGCAGTGGTGCAGAGAATCTGCCCACTAAATGGTAGGAGACATACTGGAGCAAACTGCTGCTTGCTTTCCTGTGATAATGGCTGTGCATTCAGGCAGCTGTGTGAATCTCTGCAAATGGAGAAATCTTGAAAGCAGGGCACACTTAGATCCAATGAAATAGCTATTCTTATCTTTCTTTATTTTTTTTTTTAATAGACACTCATGCAAACAGAAAATGAATTGCTAGGAGTTGAAGTGGTGGGAGTTTTGAAGCTAGCTGCTTACTCACAGGTATAGCTCAGTAATAATGCTTTGTAGCTTTTTTCGGCTATAAACCTTGCAGAACGTTGGTATTCATTCAGATCTCTAAACAACACATAAGGGAAAATTACACTTTCTTCCCCACATGGTTAGAAGTTGCACCAAATAGGTGGTAGTAGAGGCAACAGGATTCTCTTGATACCCATTTTAATCCTCTGCTTATGCCAGAACAATTGTCTGCACATCTTGGGGTTTCACAGACTCCGTTGCTGAGGTTTCAGCATTACACTTGTTCACATCAACCACCTAACATTTGTCTTGGCAAAGCTGGGATAGCCGCAGACACACGTGTACTCTGGAAGTGTTTGGGAGTGTCTAGAAGAGCATTTACGAATGGTGACTGTCGTGTGGGCTGACCGTAGTTAACTGCCTGGTGCTCAGCTGCAGCAGAGCCACAAGAGCTTCTCTGTGCCCCTGAATCTGTCTGGGGTAAGACAAGAGAATGATCTGAAACTGGTGTCTTCTCTGGAGATTCCTTGACCTTTGAGTTATTTAGGTTTAGTCCATGGGACCGTTGGAGAACTGCAGGAGAGAGAAGACAGGATGTTTCTGACCCCTGGGTTTGATGTTGCTGCAGGCTTTTCGTGTGAACTCCATGTGGCAAACATGGTTTTTTGGCATAACTCCAAATCCAGGGCATTTGTTCCGTAATCTAGTTTTGTTACAAGGAAACGTGTCCATGGTATTCAGTTCTCAAGCTCGGATCTCCAGTCTTCTAGAAAAGCAAAGAGAGTGTTTATGGGCTACAGTGATCTGAAAATGCAAAACTGACATGAATTCAGTAAGACTCTTCAGATAAATACGCTTCTGTTCAATTGAGATGACAAGTGCTCCTTCCTGGTGCGGTAGTTGTGTGCTTTGTTAGTTCCTTAAAATGCTCATTTCCATCTTCAGCATAATATTCTGATTTTGCTGCATGTGTCTATGGCACATCCCTCCTTATTTCCATGTACCATAAGCATTTGGGAAGTTTCCACTGAGGTGCACTCGCAGCTCACTGTGAACTTGGTGTTTGTTGTTCTTCACATTTGTAGAAAGGCAGCTGGAGAACATCGGGAGAATTAGCACCAGTGCTGGCAGCAGCACTTAATTTGGTGGGGCTCTTGCAAGCCTTGCATCTTGTTGTCTCTAATCAGTTTAAACTTGATGGGTTTTCAGTGTTTTCATTTTCTAAATTGATTTATCTGCGTAAAAGGTACAAGTTGTCCTCTGCTGGGAACAAGTTCCCAAGCTGTTTAATCTTGCTGTTTGTCAATGCAGAGAACAGCCTTGTCAATGTGAATCATCCTCTTTTCTGTTTTGCTCATCTCCCCAGATCTTCGACCAATTTCTTATTCACTTCAACTTGAAGTCTCCTTGTGGCTTCACTCCTCCCCTGTTTAGGAGAGCAGTTAGGCCATGAAGACCCTTTACCTGCCCACCAAAACAAATGTGTTTGCAGTTCTCTCCCATGACCCTTCTTTCTTCCTCAAGCCAGCCTAATCTGGTGCTGGAAGTGATTCAGTCTTGTTCAGCGTGAAGACCACCTCCAGCAGGTCCATCTGCTGATACCTCCCTCCTTTAGGAGCTGTTTCTGCCTCTACTTGCCAGGTGTGGCTCCAGGACACATCTTTCATACCTAGAATGAATGGGGTTGCTGGGCTCGGGGCTCCAGAATTTCAGTTGGTTTTTGTTTTTTGCAGGACCTTTTTAAGGCTAAACGCTTGTGATTTGAACTTGGACATACCATGAACATGGGTTCTTTTGGCTTTTTCTTATCTTCTGCCACATGCAAAAGCTGACCTGCTCTTTCCCTTTGAATCTTTTCACAAACAGTGCTCTTTGACCGCCACGCTGACAGTAGCATGGTCTTAATGAAAACTTGACTTCCTAAATTTTGTGTTAATCTCATGGACAGAAGATCTGCTGAGGTCCTTGGACATGCTGGAATGAGCTGCTTCTCTACTGGTTAGGGCTTGGCTTTGGAATGTAAATTTAACACAGTTCACTGTGTCCTGACCAAGCAAACAGAGAAATTCAATTGACTAATGGAACTTTTCACAATGCTTGTCCCACAAACTTAGCTAAACAGCTTCCAAATTACTGTTAGTTGGAACTAATTGCTGATGAGGAAGCACAGCAATGAGTGCTCAGAACTGAATGCATTTGATTTTGTTTTTTGGTAACCTTTCTTCCAATATGTGTTTTTTGCAGTGATACTGAAAGCCGAAAATTATGCAAGAAGATGAAGGTAGATCCTAATTCAAAGGAGAAGGGAGTGGATTTACTCCATTATAAGTGAGTGCTGGGCTGGGATTTGTAGTTCATAATTGTTGATGCCCCCATTAAGACTGTTCATTCTCCTTTCAGCCCCATGCTGCTGCAGCATTAAGATGACTTATTTTTTATCCTTTGACATATGAAATTAATTGCTGTTTCTTCGGTTTGCAAGCATGTGTTGTGACAGAAGTCGAGTTAAATTTATTCTACTGTTGAACAGAGAACACTAAAAGCACAAGAGAGGCCAGGGAGAGATGTCCAATGGACTAAAACTGCCCAGTGCACGGGGCCGATGCCTGAGATTTGAGCTCTCGTGCTTTCTGTCGCTTGCCTGCTGGCATGTGCCTTGGACGAGTTGCTTCACCTCTCTGTGCTTTTCTGACTTGAGGTAGTTCTCCATAATGTGAGTAGAGAAAGGCAAGTGTTGTGAGACAGCAAGAGATTTTTCTTCCTGAAAATAATAGGAGTGGGAGTACTGTTAGGTACACCAAGCAGCTGTATCTCCATCTCCAAAGATAATGCCTTAGTAAATATTCTCGTTAAAGTGTCAGGGAGGAAATTGTTTACTAGGAAACTGTTTTCTTTACACTGGTTTGCACCCTCCCTTTTTCCTTCCTCTTGTTCTTCCCCACCCCACCCCCTTTAAATTACTGTACTGTAAATTCTACTTAGTTCAGTGGCTTCAGCAGGATAATGTTCTTCTGGTTAGTGAGAAGTCAGGAGGAGCAGCTGTATGAATTCCAGTAATGTCTCTGTAAGTTAACACTGTTCCCCACTCCTCGTTTAACAGGGACGGTGCATTTCATACTGCATATACCAGAGCGGTCACACTGAAGGTAAATTTAAATACTCCATTATTATTCTTTCGGTTTTGCTAGATGGGGGTGAGACATTTGCGGATTAAAAACTGGTTTTGGTATTTTTTCATGCTAAAGGCACGAAAGGGAGGGGATTAATCTTCATGAACAGCTGTCAGAATGGCCTAAAGGTTTTTGTGTGCATACATGTCTGTCAACCATAGATCCAGGAAAATTGTTTATTGTTTAAAAGATTGACCCCCTGCTGAACTGGAAGGTAAATTGTAAGTAAGTTGACTTGCGCGCTGGTAACAAATAGGATTTTCTTGTTTTGATTACAAGGTGCTCTTTGTGGTAGTATAACTAAAAGTATTAGCCGATACTGCATCTTGATAAGGAGTTCTCCGAGGTTCTTAGATTTCGTGTTTATAAACTTTAAAGAGAGCTGAGTGGCCTTATCTTTTATCAGATTGTGGAACCACAGCTCCTATGAAAGTGCTCCGAGTGCATCAGGTATAAAATGACCTTTCTTCTTTTCTGGCGAATCTTGACATAAAGCAACAGGAGGCAACATTCCGTGGGCAAGGGAGGAGAGAAGGCGTGAGACATGATAGGAATGTGTAGACCCAGATGATTGTGGAAATGGTGAACTAAAAGCACAGTGAGCAGGCCGAAAGTGTGCAGCTTTCCTTTGCAAAGCCCTGGTGAAGCACTGGAAGTTTCCTGATGTGAGTAGCCCAGCAATGGCTTGGCTCCCAGAAATCACTTCTGTCCAGCCCTGATGTGCAGTTCCTGTTTCTCTTCCTCCTCCAGCAAACCCGGGCTCCGCACAGTCATTGGTCTTTTGAAGACTTGATGACATCACCTCAGGTTGATATAATTCCATGTACTTCCCCTTTCTGGCTTATTCAGGGGATTGCCCTGGGATGGAGGAAAGCCTGTGAGAGATGTTGTGTGAACCTGAGTCTGCCAGAGTGGCTGTTCTTAATGCTCTTGCTCTGGACCTTGCTTTTACAGCCAGAGTTGGAGAGTATCTGATGGGGGACTGTCTTGGAAGTGTGCCCTGACTTGAATTCATTCAGTCTTCACTTGAGGCTGTCATGCAGGATTTGTCTGAGGTGGGGAGAGTAGGGCCGTGTATCTTTCCATCTTCTGCGGTAGAAATCTTGCCTGGCATTAGGAAGGGCAATGTTAAGTACCCAGCCCAGTCAGCAGCTGCCTAAACCAGCTTCTGTACTCAATGAGGAAATGCAGCTGGTGATTATTTTTTTCCTTCTTGGTGGGTGATGGGTTAAGGGAAACCTGCTACTTGCCTAAATTTGGATGATTTGAACAATGCATAACGTGTCTCTCCTGCCCTCCATAAAATGCTGCAACCAGGAATTAGTGCTGTGACTCTTCCTTACAGATCAGATCAAGTGGAAAGCACCTGCAGTGCTCCAGGGAGCATTGGGCTGAGAGGCAATCATAGCACAACAGGAACCAGATCGTTTATTCCTTCAGCTGTTCTGTGATGAGCATTTCGCCCTTCCCTTTTGCCCTGCCTGCTGGGAAGAAGAAAGCAGCATCCCGTGGACAGGGATGTGGGATTCCATTGGGGGTGGAAGAGGGATTTTGAAGCTCCCTCACTCTAGGTGCTGGAGTCTTTCTCCACGTAACTGCCCCTGTGAAACCAGCCACTAATGATTTACAGGTTGGGCAGTGGATCCGATCTGGGCAGTGGTCAAATAATTCAGCTGAGTGTGTGTTTGTTCTGCTGCTCACAGCTGCCTGGATATTTTCTGTATTTCTCCCTCTCTTCCACCTCCCCCTGTTTTCTTCTGTTGAGCCGGTGACCTTTGTTTCTCTCTCTCAGCTGTGTTTGTCAGGAGTCTCCCAGTACATACAAACAGAGAGCAGCAGAGCAGCACAATTACATAGGGTATCATACTCATTTTATGGACAGGTGGACACACTGAAGAACAGGGAGATTAAAGGATTTGTTTCACATCATTCAGCAAACTTGTGGCAATAAAACTCGGATCTTCTTTCCAGACATCCAGTAGACATATTAATATATGTATGACATTTTGGAGGGTGATGGACACAGCTCTGAAGAACTGTAAAAGGATTCTTCTGGAGTAATCAGCAATTTCATAGCTGTGGCTGATCCAGCTGATAGTGTACTCGGGTTTTTAGAAAAGCTTTTCATTTCTTAAAGTAACTAAATCCTTATGTAATTAGCAGAGATGCCCTTGTGGTTTCACTGTTAGAAAAATGAGGAATAAAGGATAGCTCAGTGTTCACGTTGGGGGAAAGTTACTTGGCAGTCAGAACCTCCTGCTGCTGAGACCTGTGTTAAGATCTGAGCCGTTTGGGGTATCTAGGAAAGGGAGATGGAATGCAAGACAACAAAGTTCAGGGATGCAAAATCAGTAGGAATAGTTTAAAAAAAAATTCCAATTCTTTGCAGAAGAGGTTAGGATCTCACAATACTAAAAAGGACAGCTGGAGGAGATTCCAGTAGATATTTCTGTGAGTGGCTTAAAAAAGGGAGGGATTACTTCTTTTTTCTCCAAATTTGAGGGCAAACAGTGGCATTTTGGGATGGCTGATTTGAAACAAATAACTGCAATGTTAAATAAAGAAGTTTTGGAACTTGCAGCTACATCTTGTGAAAGCCAAGAATTTAGGAGTCTGGAAAGCAGTTTTAGATAGTCATTAGAGACAGATCTATGGATAGTTAGAAAGCACAGAGGTCCATATACAACAGCTGGTGCAGAGTCCGTAAACTTGATTTCTTTTTGGCAGAAATGGAGAGCATGTGCCAGTGTATGCTATGTAAGAACTGTAAGTACTAGTCTGTCTTCTCCCCAGGTAGCTGTAGTCATCTGCTGTTGAAAACCTAAGCTTAGATCAGCCTTTCATCTTACCTGGAATGTCTATACACATGTTGCTTTAGCCACATGATGTCTAATTCTCAGGAGAGCCACAATGCCAGTATCCAGGCTGTGTTTATTACATGAGGAAGCCTTTTCTGGAGTATAAAGTACAGGGAGAGTTTTACTCTTCTTCTAAAATGGAGAAAACTCACTGAAGTACAAATCTGCTTAGTACTGGCAAAGGAAATAGACTAACCCAATGAATTGGTCCTGCTCTAAACCCCGAGTCCTTTTCAAGTTGGCTGTTGTAAGGAGTGTATGTGTGAAATCGAGGCAGGTCTTGTTATTAACATCCCTACTGCGTGATCCTTCAAAGGAGTGAAAAGCACAAGGATGTGTTTCTGTATGTCTTTTTTGAGGTTAAAACCTAGGTCCATGTATATGATTACCAGCCGTCCTGTTAAAACTTGCTTGTTTTCAGCAGCATGTGCTGGACGAAGCATGTCCTGTGTTGTGCTGCATCGAGGTGTAAGGTTCAAAGCTGGCACAGCTGGTTACAGCCCATGGTGGCTCTGTCCATGCCGCGGGGTCAAAACAGGTCCTGACCCTGCCACGGCAGGACTGGAGCGGAGCTGGTTCTGCAACACCAGGGGTGCTGTGCCCTGGACCTTGCTGTGGCCTCTACCACAGCAGCCTGGGGACCACTGCTTTTCTGTGCTTAGAGAGTGCTGTGGTTTGTTTGGCTGTTGTTCTTCTCTGTTTAAAGTAAGAGAGGAAGTTCTCTTTGCTGCATGAAGAATTGAGGGCAAGGCAACGTACTGCCTGCTCCTGCCAGAAGACATTACACATCTAATTTTTTTCTGTCTTGGCTGAGAGGAGGAGGCTGGATGAATTAAATCTCTTTAATCCCCCATCCTCTAACCACATCTGTTTCTACATGACTGAATTTGGCATGCAGGAATTCTTGAAACTAGCAGAGTCAATTATACTCATTAGCCGTTCAAAGTGCTGACCCCTCTCTCCTCCTCTCCAGTGTATAGTTGAGGTCTGTGCATGCTCAGGGTGAGCAGAACTTGATGCAGCTGTCCTAAAGGTAGAACATCTCCATTGTTTTGTCCTCATCTTTCCTTTCCCCATGTGTTGTTAGTCTTCTTAGGATGTCATTTGGGATGCTACTGCCTCTAAGTCTAGAGCTTTTTACACTGTAACTCCATTGTAAATGACTTGGTTTTATTTGGTTTTTTTCCTAGCTATTTCCTTTCCCTGATAATGCCACTGTAAAACAAATTTCTTTTGGAAATGTTTGTCATCCTCACCCGTTAGGTCCTTCTCACTGTGTACATTAAATGTTTTGGTTGCTGTCTGGTGACTGATACACGCTGCCTCATGTGATAAGACAAATCTTTTCAATATTAGCTGTGCAAGCAGACGGAAACATAAATGCAATAAATGGATCCTGCTGTAAGCTCTGAATCCTCCCGAGCCTTGCAGTACCAACTGAGAGGCAGGAAAATGAGCTAAACTCCCCTCTCTGTTGATAAGCTGTTGGGATGTTGTACCACAGCAGCCCCACCAAAGGCAGAGAGGCAGCAGAAGTGTCTCGGAGACTGTTCCAGTGGTGGGACGTGTTACCAGGTGTGCTGCCAACCTGTTCCTGAGAAAGTGGAGTGCACACCCAGGCTTTTAGATAGATAGTCCTGGTGTGTGTTACGATAGCTCACTTAGTGCTGTGGCAGCTTCATCTCCTCGCTCTTCCACAGAAGGAAGCTCCTCAGGGACCTCGCTGTGTTACTGGTGTGGCAGAGATCCTATATGGGAATGAACACAAACCTACAAGCCATGCCATAGAGAAAGTTGTGGGGTCATTCTGAGTGGTGAATAAACATGGAATACCAGGTATTATGTTTCCTAGAGCACAGACATCCGAGGATAAAAGCGATCAAGCCTGCGTTTCCATGTACAGCTGGAAATGGGGATTAGTGTGACTGCCAGAATCCATGAAGAGTATCTCATTGATTTAGGAGGGCTGGAGTTTCCTTCAGGCTCAGGTTGAAATCAGAGCTATCAGAGTATACATCCTTATGGTAAAGAGAGTGTTATCTGTGGTCTGCTTAAAGATATTTTTGGTTGTGTGTCAGTCAGGTAAAGCAGTTACACAGTATGCGTGCATGTGTACTGGGCTTGTTGAATGTGGGAGCTGCAGAATCCTAGGGTTTTATGTTTTCCACTGCTCCTGCCACATTTGCTTCTTATTCTCGTACTTGAAACTGCATTCACTGGATTTTTTAGGTAGGTGGGTCACACAGGGAACTGTTGGTGGATTATTCTTCCTTTGACCAAATGAGCAGTTTGATCTGTAAGCGTGTTCATTGCTTTTGCTCACAGCGAGTATCAGTGTGCCCTCCAGCTATTCCTGTTACTCAGATACGGTGAAGGGCATGGGAGCCTGACCTCGACATAAAGAGAAGTCTTTCCTGCTAACCCATGGACTCACTTGGAAGGTCTAGTACCATTGAAAGAGCTCTCTGAAGGATCCTTGAAGCTATTTCTCTGTGTGCTGGTCCACTTCCACTCTGTTTTCACCAATTTTACAGTGGGAGTGGGAACTGATAAGTTGGAATACCCGTTATGATGAAGGTACACACCCACGTATCACTTGGTTCTGCAACAGGAGATTTGCGCAAATCTGCATTAGAGCAGAAGAATATATGAGCAGAAAAGCAAAGGCACTAATTGGATGGGGTTTGCGTCACAGCATGGATTTGAGATTGGATGTCTCACGATTTCCATTCATGTTTCTTTAAAAGCTTTTTCCCCCTGTTTATTGCAGTCTATGGTGGCCTTTCTTAAGGATCCAGAAGGTGCTCCACTGTGGGAGGAAGATCCTGAAGCCAAAGATATTGTGCACGTGGACAGTGAAAAGGTACACTAGCTGGATAGATGTTCTGTTGTTTTATAAATGTATGGGGGGAAGGGATTGTGTATGTTTGTATTAACTCCTAGTGAAACACCATTATTTTGTTTCTTTGGAAGGCAAGTTTAAAGCACCCAACCTGTTTGAAGTGATTTGACCAAGTTTGTGAGTTGTGATAATTGTGAAGTCCTCTGCCCTGCGTGTGGTCATGACCTCAGTCTGCCAGCTCCACAGCAAGAGTCAGAGCTTGTGGGTGGCGTGGGGGCACAGCCCTCTTTGTCTCGGGGAAGCGTAGCAGCTTGTGAGATGCAGTCACTGCAGAATGCAAGTGGGAGGTAAAATGCTGCTCTTCAAACTGCAGGTTGTCATTAAACCTTGGGTTCCCTCATGTGCCTGAGGTTAGGAAGTGTGGAGCAGCAAGAAACGGGATCCAGATCTTGAGGGATTTAGCTTTGTACAGTAACTGTCCTCTCAGTGTTAAGTGGGAAAGCAGCGAATGTGGTGAAACTACCTTAAAAAGCCAGTGCCACCACAGTTACCCATTATGTTCTTTCTAATATAATCAGCTTGGTCTTTTATATTAGTTTTCTAGTCTATAGATTTTTTTAAACTTTAATTGATTGGACTCTAGCTGGTATTTTGTAAAGGGCTTTTTCAATTTTCTGGCTTTCATTTTTAATATTAGAAATGGTTATTTTGACATTCAGTTTTTGTAGGAAGATTAATTTTTAATGTTCACCCTCTGTACTCTATTACAAGGCTTCCAAGGGTTGCATTCAATTTGAAAACTTCATCTAGTTTTTCTATCATGCTGGTACTTGAAAAATCCTTTTCTCATGGCATCTCATAGGTTTGGCAAGGTTTCATAGTGTGAAAACTGAACTTGTTTTGTTATTATTGAGTCTGACTTTTTGAATTGCAATATGGATTTTGGATGTCTCAGCAAAGAAAGAGTTTCCAGTCAGAGATTCTGCAGTGAGAATGAACTAAACCATGGAACTTCCACATGTTAACAGTGAAGATACTGGTCTAGGATATTCAGCAGATATTTGAATGTATAATAAATTTTGTCATCTTCTTTCAAGTTAAAATTGAGCAAGGAAAAAAAAACATTGAGTCCTGTCTGCTAGGAGAGATGAGCCCTTTTCCCTCAGATAAATGAGCCTGTGTTCTACAAATACATATATTAGTTTTTTAAAGTTGTAATACAAATAATAAGAGGTGTCATTGAGTATAAGTGTGTTTTTTATTTTCTTTGGTTCATTCACTAGGAATTGAGGAGACTTCTGAAGAAGGAAGACAAGCCCCTTCTGATGATGTTCTATGCCCCATGTAAGTAGCCCAGCATGTCCTCTCTCCCTTCTCCACTGAGAGATGTCCAGGTCTGACCCGAAGCTTCACCTGCACTTCACTAATAATACCATCTTGTGCCACCTTTATCATCATCTCCTTGTGTTGTTCTGCCTGTTTGTCCTCAGTTTTTCTCTGGTTATCCATCCCTTGTATCCCAGTCTTGACTCTTTCTCTTGTGATGCTGCCTCTCGCTCAATGTTCTTTTAAGCAGCTGCTTTCTATAACTTTGTTACCCGTTGTCCTTTCTGGATTTGTGCTGCACAAAACAGAAGCACCGTGTGCTGCAGGCAGAGGGAACAGTGCCGTCCTCAGGAGCAGCACTGTTGTTCCTGCTCCATCCGAGAGGCACCCTGCATGTTCCTAGCCACGTTGGCAGGAGTAACTCGAATGCAAGTGGGGTTTCAGGAAGAGAAGAGCACATTGGAGTCACGCCATTTCTTTTGTGACCTTGACCTTGGATTGCTGCTATCTTGTCATTGCATTGGCTGCTTGTTCCTTAATGTTGCAGATTTGCAGCTGCCTTTTTGTGTTTCCTGGTGACTGCTGTGCGAGAGGCTTTCCAGCTCTTCTAAGCAAGATAGTGTTGCACTTGAGTCGTTGCTCAGTTCAGGAAGCAGGGAAGCCATGAGAAGGGAATAAATGTGTGACCTAAACTAGAAAAGCCTCCCAGGACTGCCCTGATAGAGAAATTGATGTTAGGTACCACAAGCAATTTCCTGGCTGATTCTCTTTAAAACTGTGTCCCATGGCAGCATTATCTGGTATTTCTCAGTGTATTTTCTCTCGTAATTACTGCCTGAAACACCACTTTACCTTTTTATTCTCATCTGAGCACTGCCAAGATGGCCAGAATTGCCCACGACTTAGTTTGATGCATCACTGAGAGGATGGTTTTTCTTTCAGTTGAATCACTTGTGGCTCTGTGCCTTCAGACTCGGCAGTGGCGTGGTCCTGTGTGGCCTGGCGTGGTGTGTGCCTGCTCCCCGTGGCTGCTGCCTTGGATCAGCGGGAGCCGATACGGCTGCTCTGCTGTAAATCGTCCCCTCGGGGAGAGTTGGGCTGCACGGTGCTTTCACAGTTTACCTGTATCAGGAATAATTGTTTTCCACAACTGAGTCTCTTTCTGAAATGTGCCTTATCTAACCCTTGGTTCTCTTTGAACCGTTCCCCCAGAAACCCTCCTCCTTCCAGCTTCTCTTCTTTGAAGTGGCAAAACCCCTGCTAGTTTTCAGTGCTGTAATACTTGTGCTGCTTTCCAAACTGCTGTGAAGGAAGTCTACTTGTGAGTTTTTTTCTTCCTCTCTGATTTCTCAGTTTGTAACTCCCTCATCTTTTATTTAACACGCAAGATCTTCTGACTTGGTTGTTGTCCAGTTTTTCTTTTCTCTCTCCTTTTACTGGAGACAGAATACCTCTAGCAGTTGCATTAAAATATGGGCTTTGAGCAGCTGAAATCATTGGTTACATACAGGTGTTACCTTTCATAACTGGGAGCAGCAAATCAAGACTGGTCACTAAAAGAAATTCTGCTTTTTGTTACTTGTAAGGGAGGTCTTTGGCACGAGAGGACATCAGAGGCTTTGTCTGGAGGCTGTGGGGAAGACAGCTGCCTTATTTGTCTGCTTTGTTGGAAGCAGGGGCTTTAGATTCATTGTGGCAGATCCATAGGAAATGAGCTCTTTCATTACGTACCCGTGCAGGGGGAGATGAAAGCGACTACAGACTTAGATGTAGTTACTTTAATATTTCAGGAATGCTTGGTCTGGGTAAAACAACTCAGAGCAAAGGCTCGCTTTCCTCAGAAGATATTACCTGCCATTCACAGACCATTCACTACTTTTGGATCTATATTAGAAAGTCAGACAGCAGTAAAGAGGAAATATTAGGTATATTTACAGGCATTCAGATTTATTTGTAGTTAATTCTGTCAAAGAAGGCTCCTGCAGGAGACAGTCTGGATTTGGCAACAAGAAGGAGCTGTTTATAAACATGATTGAAAACCAGGCTTTAAAAATGGAGGCGTTAACTAGTGGAAAGACTAATGTGTATTTCATTAAGCTCCCCCTTTTGGGACAAAATACAAGAAGAAAGAACAGAAGAAAATGAGTTTTTTGAGGTTCCCCTTTTATGCCTGTTGAGGGGTATATGTGGCTTGGCAGCGTCCTGAACAATATAACCCAGAAATACGAGGACAGGAGAGGATGTACTGAAGTGGGTTTGGGAGCAGCAAGTCTGAGGCAGCAGCAGAGCTGGGAAGAGGAGGGTGATGGGGGTGATGGCTGTGTGGAGGAGGCTGGTGTGTGCCTGTGCTCTAGAAGGTACTCCAGGGAGCAGCAAGAGTGTGAAGAGGGGAAGACAGGAAAATCTGCTGCAGGAGTTTAGGGCCTGAGGCTCCTGAGGAGGGAAGAAATAGAGGATTCAGAAGATGATGTCTGTCAACTCGCATCTTTTGATGTCTGTCCAGTGGTTTGGATGAAGCTGCAAGACCTCAGTGGGCCTTAAGTGAGTGGTCTGTGCCCACCAAGAAATGGTCGTTTTAACCAGCGCTAATTTAACAACCTCGTTGTCAATTTGAGCAGAGAGATCAAAGGTGGAAAGACCACAGAAACAAGAACTCTCCTTTCTCAGACTAAAGGATGTTCTTTTCCAGGCATGCTGATGTGATCCTAAACGAGCGGCTGCAAAATCTGTTCCTCCTTTCTGGAAGATATTTCAAAACTCTCTGTCTGTTAACCAGAACAGAAGTGTTGACTGCTGTCCCGTGGTGGACCGAGAGTTTCCACAATAAGTGTCTGGAGTGCTTGGCTCCAGCTACCTTTCTTTCATGCTGTCTGCACTCCTGCCCCTTCCCATCTGCATGCACGGATTTTGCTTGGCAGGGGTGAAAACTGCTGCTTACGAGGTGATTTACTGCTAATCTGCTTAGCACTGCAGAGCATCATCAAACAGCTCTTAGCACACTCCAACTACACATTGGTGGTCTTCCTCACTCGCTCTTTGTCTTTTCCACAGCACATTATTGTATCTTACAAGGGCTGTTGCTTCTGCGCTATGTCTGCTCAATTAACGGAGCACTGTTTAACACTTGATGTCTGTGTAATGTGTTTAGGAAATGCGTCTCAAATTAATTTCAAAGCCTTGTTAAGCTGGGATGAATCTGAAGTACCTACCCCTGTCCCTTCAAAGACCAGAAATGCACAAGGCTTTTTGTTTTGAGTTCACAGTTATGGCATCTTCTGTTGACTTTTGAATTGTGTGTTTCATCTTGTATTCTCCTCTGGGCTCAGCTCAGAGGCTGAGGAATAGAAGATGGTTTTACTCTCTTCATACTGGGATGAGAAATGAATATGAAAATGAAGAGCATGAAAAACGTGCAGCAATAGAGGCTTAACAAGAAGTAACATCCTTAGAAACTAAAAATCTAATAATGATTTAGTGAAGCAGATAAAGAATTTTTGTTTAAAGTTTTTGATTTTAAATATTACTTCATATGCTTTGGAACATAGATACTGTAGAAGAGGCTGAATAGAGTTGTTGGCATATGACTCACACATTTTCTTTTTTATCAGGGTGTGGTGTTTGTAAGAGAATGATGCCATCTTATCAGCAGGCAGCAACAGAACTCAAGGGTAAATATGTAAGTGAGACAACGAGATTTATATGACATTTCAGAAATAATTTTAACACTTTTTTAAGAAACTATGTAAACCCACAAATATTTATCAAAATTATCAATTTTTAAGCAAGCTGAAACAAAACAGAAATTAATGACTCTGTTCCAGATCTCTTCAGGATTCAGTATTTTGGTTTTTATTCCTCTAAAACTTTGGAGAATGAGATGTTAACTCCCTTGCCCTTTAGAGCCACTGCAGTTTTTTCCATGGAGATACAGGCTCTTACATTATGTAGATTTATGTTTAGCCTCTAATGCATGAGTTTGTAGACCTTTTGAGCTCATTTTGGTAAAGAAAGAAATGTTTGCCTTAATGGGTTTGATCAGCTTTTTGACCTGATGTTTCATAGCAAGGTCAGGGATGGATGCCCTTAGAACAGTCATTAATCCACTTTTTTAGTGGAGAATCCCAGCATGATGGGAGGGAAATCCCCCTCCCATAAGCTACTGGTCACCCTGCTAGCCACTCAGCGTTAATGGAATCTTACAGTTTAACTGTAGCTTTGTCAAAGTTAGCATTGAGGCCGCATTGATATGAAAGTGAGTTTTGACTCTAATAAAGTACAGCATTCACAGTAATTTAGTTACCCCCTTGTACTTAGAAGGTGTATTGATCTCTGTAAGCAAGTCAAAGGCACTTGTCTAGTCGAGGTTTTATAATGTGCTTAACGTATGATTTATATGATGCCAGTAGCACATAAAGGATGAAGAAATAGGATTGTTGTTTCATGGCTGTAGCGGGATTTGGTCTTATCCTACCTGTTGGATCATTCTCTGCTGTGTTTACAGGTTTCCTTGTGAGGAAAAGATGAAGCACTGCAGTTCATTGCTAGGGCAGCTCTGGCCACTCCTTCTCGTGACCACCTAGTGCTGTCAGACTGCCCAGCGTTCTCCAAACTAGTTGTTTTCAGAAGTGTTTTCTCTAAATCCTTGTTTGCTTAGGGCTGAAATGAGTGGGAGTTATTCACATTTATTTAGGACATGGCACAGCCCTTAGAAGATATTTTCAGGAGTGTTTTTGTCTAGCCAGGCAGCACTCCAGTGCCATCTCCCCTCAGAGGAGCATGTGCTGCAGCCTTTGGGAAGGCACTCCTGCCTTGCATGGCAGGGCATTGTGGGGTGTGGGTGAGAGGGATTAGGAATGTAAAGCATCACCTATAGAGACAGTGCCAGAGAGAAGGCGTGCTGCAGAGCACTGTGTCCTCCTGCAGTCATCCCTTCCTCATCCACGTGCAGCTCATTTTATTAAATTCAGACCAGAGAATTTAAACTCTAGATCTATTCTGGTTTGAGTATTTCCTTCCTCACTTGGAAATCGTTTCTATAGATCCGGGCTAATCCTGCGCAGCTGAGTGACAGGGCTGGGACACAGATTTTTTGCAGTGGAGAGTTGTAGTGCAGGATTGGTTCAGAGGAAAGTCCGGTTATGCCACTGCCTCCCATGTTTTTCACAAACATGGTCTGTTTGTCAAAATTTGACCCAATTAGCTTCCTGAGTGGGATGTGTACACAGCTTGCCATTTCTAAAGTTAACTGTGCTGTACCCATCATAAATTATTCATGGAGTGCCTTAGAGTGATGCTGACCTCCAAATCAGACTTTGCTGCGAAGTTTATGAGTGGTTTGGATGAGCTGAAGGTTTGGCCTTTTAATCTGACCTGTCATTAGCTGTCAGGATGTGCCAGGCTCAAAAGCAATTATTGCTGTTATATAGCAGGAAAATTAAGTACAGTATTGCCTGTTGAAGAGGTCGTAAAAGTGAAAGGGTGCACTGTACCTGTTGCTGGTCACTGTGTTCCCTTGGGACTGGTTGTTCCTTGTCCCAGTGCTGTTACTGAGAGGAAGGCAGGGTGGCATTTTTAGTTTATATTATGGTTATATCTTACAATTCCATTCTACCCAGTGAAGAAGGAAAAAGTGCTCCAACTCAGAAGTGGGCTTATTTTATCCTTGGCAGGAAAGATTCCTGTGGTTAGAGGGTTGGCTGGGCTCTGGTGAGTGACTGTCACTATGGCCCCAGAGCAGGGGGGAACTGGTTATTAGCAAACCATTCATCATCTCCCTAATGCCCATGTACTTTGTGAGTGTGCCAGAATGTTCTGCTCAGTAAAGACCAGCTTGAGAATTTGCTTAAGTGCTTTCCTCCTTTGGTGCTTGTTTTTTTTTTTTCTTAAATTTTTTAAAATTTAATGTGAGGTACCAGTTTTGGAGCAATCCCGTCAAGAAAACTGAATCAAGGTCAGGGGTCACAGCTGAACAGGAATGGTCAGAAGCTCCAAATTCATGGGCAGCTAGGAAAGGTTCAGAGTTGGTTTAGGTTATAGGTAGCTTGTTGGAGAGCAGGTAAGTGTTGAAATATGTCAAGTGTCACTGCAGAAGTGAAAGGAATCAACTGGTCTTTGTTTCTGCAATGGCTATTACGAGGGGTAATGGACTTAAACTGAAGTCGGGGTCGTTCAGTCATTTGCTACAAAGCAAATTCGCCACACGTCTGGCAGGAGGACCCTGGCTTTGGGCAGTAGGTGTGTTTTGATGGTCTCTGGCAGCCTGATATTTCACAATTCTGTGATTGTTGGCCAGCTAAAGCTGCTACTCTTCTCATTAAAAATAAATCCCATTGTAATAAGCTTTTTGCTAATTATGCTTCATATAACGTAATGAACGCCAGAATGAATCCAGGTTATTGACTTGTATCAGTCACCATTGGATGGACACAGTGCAGTTGTCTGAAATGGCCAGGAATGCACATTTAAATCATGGGCAATCCTCTGAAAGTTCACAGCAAACATGGAGTCTGGTAGGCTGGTGTTAATTGGGTTATTAGTTAACAAACCAGGTTCTTGCTTTATAAAGCAACCACTTTATCGTGATCCTATTGCATTTACCTGCCTTTAGGTGGTGACTTGGAGGATGAGGAAAGGGGAGAATTGAGTCTAGATAATCTCATAGGAGTTAAGTCAATCCGGTTCTTCGAACTACAAGGAAAATTCAAAGTGAAAGACTAGGCCAGCAAGTATAAACCTTATTTCTGTACTCTCCTCTGTTCAATTTATCCTTTCTTAGGATAGAGAAGAGAAAACAAAGTATCTTTTTATGACTTTCCAGCACATTCTTAGAAACGGTTGACCTTCAAATGAGGATTTTCTGCTTTAAGATTTATTTCATGCTGGCTCTGAGCACATTTGGTTGGTCTGTGCAGTTTGCTGCAGTCAGGAACGTGGTATTAAATTCTGATGTGGTATTTCAGCTGGAAGGAGAAAATCCTGTTTTTGGAGAGGGAAGGAGGAGGGGGTTGGATTAAGACCCTGCTGCTAAAATGATTTAAACCGTCAATGCCATTAAACTAAGTTAATCAGGAAGTGGCATCTCAGCAACTTGCTGGGTCCAGGTTTGACAGCAGAACGACCTCTGTGCGAATTGCACATCCACAAAAACTTGGAATCAATCCCATCTTCCAATTTTCATGTCAGAAATATTTGGAAGACCTTTGGACAGGGCACAGAATAAGTCGCAGGGCACAGTATAGGTCACAGGAGCCCTGAACCTGAAGCTCAAGGACTGTTGAGATGGAGGATGAGTTGGGATAGAGGTGAGGAATGGGAAGGAGAGAGTTTTTGTTTTACACGGTAGTCTGAAAAGCTGCTGTGCTTCTTGTGGCTCTCTTTTGAAGACTGTAGGACAAGGATAATTCTTAACTCTCATTATACCCTACCCTACCCAAGTTAACATATTTAAAGGATATAAATGCCATGTGCTATTTCCTGAGCTCATGGAAATAGGGCACGTTTTATTTTCACATCAAAGTCATACTGATTTCCCTTTGCCATTCAGTAAGTGCATTTTTGAACTGGGATAATGCCAGTGCTTGGTTGGTTAGAGCTTCTGGACATGAGCTGAGATTGAAAACTTGCTGCTGAAGTGGAAACTAGAGAGCTGAGGGTGGAACTTCTGCTGTCCTGTTTAATGTTTGGAATGTTTGGATATGAACTAAGAACTCTTTTTTTTTTTTTTTTCCTACTTGCAGAGGAAGAAAAAAAAATCTAGTTACACTTGTAGCTAAAAATCCAAATGTGCAAAGAAGAGCACAAGTAGTGCAACTGAGAGAATTCCCTTTAGGTATTTCTGTTAGTGGGTGAGTAAAAAGAAACAGAGATGCTTCCAGAGCAAGGAGGAGGTGACATGCTGACTGGTGTGTGTTTTCTCCGGAATAGACTCAAGTATTGTTCTGTTCCCCCTTGCACAAAATCAGAAAAACTTCAGTGCCTTTTACAGAGAGCCCCTTGCTTGACAGCTATATGAATGAAATCAGAATCTGCCCAGATTGAAGTGGGTTTTCCTTAGATCTTCAGACAAATGGTGTGATGTTCCTGCTGTTTTATAAGAATCGGTAAGATTGTGCTCTGTTTTTCCAGGTTCTTGCGGGGATGAATGTTTACTCTGCTGAATTTGAAAGGATAAAGGAAGAATTCAATGTCCGGGGATATCCTACAATCTGCTATTTTGAGTTAGTTATGTTTTGCTACTATTTCAGAAATCATGCACTCTTCTGTAATTGCATGTTTTTATCTTCTAGGGCAAGGACTGAACCTTGTTTTGTTGCTTTAACAGGAAAGGAAAGTTCCTGTTCAACTTTGAGAACTTCGGTGCTACGGCAGCAGATATCGCAGAGTGGCTGAAAAAGTAAGGCATTGAACTTCATGCACTCCACATTTTATGTACTCTGCCTTATTTACAGAATGTAATGTTTTAGGAACAGGGAATCTCTCCCTCCTTCCCTCTGCTCAGAAGAGCAAACAAAACTACCCTGCTGAGATCAGCTAAACTCATAAGGGGAGATTGACTAATGTTTGGTTTTTAGCATGCATGCCTTGCATTTCACAATTACATTTTGTCTGTAATAGGAGACTGACTGTGGACTAAAATAAATGCAGATACACAGATCTCAGCTTCGTTAAAAATGCCAACTTAAATTTCCAGTGATCTTGAGTGCTTGAACTTAATACCTTGCAAAAGGTTTGACTTCTGTTGTGTTATTAAAAACGTGTATACCAAGCGTGCAGTTCTTGTTGGTTCATCAGCCTTTAGCTGAAGCCTTTAAAGTGTCCTGCAGAGACAAACTGGAAGATCAAGGCACCCTGGATAGGTAGTCACTTTTACAACATCTGTGCTTGCTGTCATGACGTGAAAGTGTTGAAAGCACCTCGTTCTACCTAAAGAGAGCTCTTTGCAGTCCTAAACATTTTGGGGGCTGAATGAGCCTGTGGGACTAGCAGTTCAGAGACAGACAGGAGAAGTGTGTGTGTATGGCTGCTCTTCAGCTGGTGCAAATTCCCCGTGGTCAGTGAAGCTGATGGAACAGCTGGAGAGAGCTGAGACAATGTGGTGATGGAGAAATCCGGTTTGCAGTGCGCCCAGGCTCTTGGGCATGGTGTCATCTTTGTAACTCTCCCTTGTTTGCTGCAGTCGTGGGAAAAATACTGAAATGAAGCTGGTGAAAGGAAATAAACACGTGGGAAGGAACAGACTGTTGCAAACTATTGTAATAGTACAGCTTAGCAGAATTGGCTCAGAATAAATGGATTTTGCTGTACTAGTGGTGCTGTGCTGGGGACGTGCATATGGTCGCAGGTAGCCCAGGGTCTTTAGCAGCAGTAGCTTCAGGATTTGGAATCCACAAATGAAGTGAGAACAACATCCTGTTAGCATCAGGAGCTGCAAACACTGCAAGTGAGTACTGCCCAGTGGCTCAAACAGGAGGAATTCAGCCGTAGTCATTAAGCCTCGTGTAGTCAATTAAGCCTTCAAATGTGAGTGAGCAAGATGGCAACTCCGGCAACTTGAAGGAGATGATCAGCCCTTGGAGCAAGGATACGGCTTCATCACCTGCACTTTGTTATGCTTTTCAATTCTGCAAGGAGGTGGTTATCTCTTGGCTACCATATGTGAAACATTGGCTGTTTGGGTGGTTTTTTCCCCTGTCTGCCCACATAATATCCAGATAATCCCTGCAATATGCAGTACCTTTATATCAGTGCTGTGACAGCAAGTGAGCACAGCTACTGGAGGCAAAGCAGAACAGCTGCAAGCTCTTTCCAATGATAATCTCTGCTAACAAGCCACTGTGGGCTTTGGCTGATTCTTCAGCAGGCCAGAGCTAAAGACAGCTGTTTGTCCTCACTTAGTGTCAGTGCATGCTTATTAGTTGCCCAGAAGATGATCTGAGCAGTAGCCTTGTGCCCCTGTTCTGTGTAATAAGTACAGCTTTTAAGGAAACCACATTAAGTAATTATGTGTACTTACATTTTGCCAGTAATTGATGCTTAAATTATGATAAATTAAATTATTAATAAAACCACATATAAGGTAAACATGCTACGTACATAATATCATACTGTTCTGAAGAATCTTCGGTACAGGTAGTCAAAATGGTATGGCAAGGGCTTTAGGAAAGCCACAGAGGGCAATTAGAGAGCTGCAGGGTGTACAGGCTGTGTTTCAGAATCTCATGTTAAAATATTGAAAGGTTGCTTTGGTACAAAATGTTGCTCTGAGGACCAGGGCACGGCAGGGCCACGGCGAGGAAAGCCAGTGCATTTTTATACTGTGTGTGCATGTGCTGTCATTGTAGAGTCTTGAAAGCAAATCCAGCAGACATTGAGCCATATGAAATGGCCTATTTTGTGTGGACAATAAGTACACTCCGCAGAAAAGCAGCTGTTGTCCCTCTCCCTCGTCTTGTTTTTTTCCCTCTAAATATTACTGGTAAAGTGCTGAAAGTGGTTGATCTTAGGCTCATTTGTGGGGGAGAACATGATATAACTTAATGAAAGTTAGAGTTATTTAAATCACTGTCCATGTTTTTTCCTCTCAGGACAAGAACTGATTGTTTGGAGGGCTCCAACACCTCTTTTTTTTTTTTTTTTTTTTAAACTATTT
>VZTA01021321.1:230287-252012 GCA_013398855.1 Mohoua ochrocephala | reverse complement strand
CCCCTTTTTTTTTTTTTTTTTTTTTTTTAAACTATTTATTGAAGATGCTTCTTTCTTATGCTGAAAGTGTGCTAATGCATCAGTGTTACAGATACTTCACGTTTCTCATCTTCTTAATAGGCACTGGCTACTGTGTTATGGAGTTTCAGATGTTTTCATGAGGTGATAGAGACAAACCATCATACAGCCTTAATTCAACACAGCAGAGATGCTATCTTGTACATACCACTTTTTTGTTACATCTGATACACAGCTGTTCATCCTGAATGGTAGGCAAGCCCAACAGCTTCTTGCTGCCTTCAAGAGCTGCTTAGTTTGTCTTGCTGTTTTTATAGATTCCCCTCAGGCCCTTCCTTAGCATCAGCTACTCTGTTAAATCAAGAACTTGTTCTGTGCTCTCAATTGAATTTGCTTTTTATAACTCTTCTGGACTTCTGTCATCCTGGTCAGGTGTTGGGCGTGCCTTGTCTCTGGGTAAAATGACATTTTAAATTTTGCTTATTGCTTTCTCCAGGCCTTGAGGTGTTTCTTACCGACTCCTGTGTAGGCTTATTAGCATGCACAGCATTTTAAATTAGGCCATTTGAATAAACATCCCGTGCCCTGCTTTACTAATTCCTGACTGAAATAGGTCACGCCAGGCCCTGCTAAACACCACGTTCTCCCAGTGCTTTGTAGGCGCTGTGTCCATGTTCATCATGCTCTGCCTGCTCAGCCCAGCTCCCCGATCCATTGAGTGTCATGGTGTTTGCTGAGAAGCCTTCACTCTGCCAGGATACCTGGAAATCGCTGCTCTCTGGGCTGCTTGGCCAGCTGCAGCTCCGGCCTTTGCTTTGATGTTTGCTTCTTGGTTTGTTTATCACAGAAGCAGCGGCAGAGGTGTGCATCGCAGTTCTGCACGGATTGCTTAATATTCTTGGATCACACCCATTGCTTACATCTACAGAATTTGCTATCTGAATCTCTGTATCTCTACTGCTTTTTTTTTTTATCAAACTAGGCTTTCCGCCTAGAAATGAGTAAGGCAGGATAAATGAGTTATCATCTGTTTGCCATTCCTTGTTCCAGGCAGCTAACACAATAATACATTTTAATCAAAAATAGTAAATCTGCTTTCACCAGAGATGGGGTCACATCCAGACCTGTACTTTGCCAGAGAATTTGGGGAATGTTGGGGGGTATTTGGAACTCATTACTGCAAGAATAAAATAGCTTCAAAGTCTGGCTCCCAATGTTTGTATGTTTGGGTGTCTCTTCTGTGAACACTGCTTTAATAAATAAAATGTCAATTAGCATAGTTTAGTTCACAGCTGCCAAATTCTCTCTTTAATGCACATTAATAAAAGCCAAAAACAATTGTTTATTGGGATGATGAGCTCCAGAGGAGCTTAGGTTCGGTTTCCAGACTCGCCACTGTGTCTTTGAGCAGGCTCTGTGGCTCTGACCCATCAAAGGCAGTTGAACTCACGTGCAATCACAGTGAAGCTGGTAGAACACATCACTTGCCTTTTGGGTTAAGCGTGCAGCCGAGTAGCTTTGCTGAGTTAGGCCTACAAGCCCACTGCAGAGTGAGGACATAATGATGCTTCCCTGGCTCACCAGAGTTGTTCAGGGTAAAATCATGTATTCTGGGGGAAATGGTGTGTGTAGCTGGCTCATGGTCCCAACACTGCTCCTCCTTTCTCTGTCGGCCCTAATCATGCTGTCAGTATCCACGGTGACGGGTTAAATTGGCTGTTTCTGCTCGCTGCTTTTTTCTTTCGTTTGCAGTGACTCCTGTGAACTACAAAGTGGGAATGCTGTGAGAAAGGGAGCATCCTGCTGAGGAGGGTAAAAGAGTAATAGAAAATGCATTTGATTTCTATAATGTAATAACCAAGCAGTCTGGTTATCTCCTCTCTCCATCCCCTTGCATTGCTGATCTGTCCTCAGAAGCTTCTTGCAGATTTTTTATTCCTCCTCCAGCTTTATCTGTGTTTCAGTGCCTGTGAGTTCTGGATGGGTACAATTACGGAAGCTGTTCAGTAGGGTTGGTGTGTCAGACATGTGTGAACATCTGCACGAAGTGGTTCCTTGCAGTTTGACTTGCCAAGATGACTGCTTAGCACCAGAGAGCTGCCTTTAAAGCTGTGTCTGTTTGTCTTGTAGCCCACAGGCACCCCAGCCACAGGCTCCAGAGACTCCCTGGGCAGATGAAGAAAATGTAGTTTATCACCTGACCGATGAGGACTTCGACAAGTTTATAAAAGATCATTCATCTGTGCTAGTGATGTTCCATGCACCATGTGAGTTTGTTTTCTCTTCTGTACTCTGAGCCAAATGCTTGCTAACAAAATCAGTGTTGTTTTTCCATGGAAGTTTCACAGAACCATGAACTCAAAAGTCCAGGCTTTTCTTGTTTGTGATGATTGTTAAATACACAAGTTGCTGACTTCACATTTAGGATGGAGATGTGCTTCTGGAAGAGGGACACTTTGTAGGCTGAGTCAAAACATAATTGAGGAGCGTAATGATGCTTAAATAGTCTGGGTACTCATCACTCTACAGCATGATTCCCCATTTTCAACTTCTCTTCAGTATTGTTTGCTTTCAAAGCAGAACTCTGGTTGATTGAGCAACTCAACTCGAGAACCATGAGCTCCTGGGTTCTTGTCCATGGCTGCTGATAGGTCATTTTGAGCGTTTTCACTCCTCTGGCGATGTAAGGGATGATGGTCGTTATATATTGTGCTGATCTATGCCAAAACTAGACCTAAGTTTAGGAAGTCCTCAGGACTTTTGATAACTAATGTAGAGTTGGTGGTGATACTACTTATTGTTCTTCTGAGAGTGCATTGAACTGATCTTTTTCATGACTTGAGGTTTTAGCTTGACCAGTGAAATGCAGTGGGTTGCCTTCAGGAAGCTGTTCCAGCCACGCTGCCCTCCTGTATGCTGCTGGGTGGAAGAGAAGAGTGCATTAACCTTTTTGTTCACTGTGGGTGTAACTTGTTTCAGCTACATAGCTGGTTCTTCCAACTGTTTGTGTCTGTGATGGACAGTTCAGGCTTGAATCTGCTATGCTGGGTGACACGCAGCTTGTCTCCTCTTGCTGCTGTGCTGGCAGTGGTACTTGGGTGAGACGTTCATTTTCAAGGGCACAGATTTAAAGGTTAGGGCTCTGGAGGCAGACTGTGTGCTCACAGCTGAGGGTCTTGGCACAGAGGCTGAAATCCTGCTTCCCTTTAAGCCAGCAGGAGTAAGCTCCAAAATGCCTTTTTTTGAAGGTCTGCTCATAAGACTCATTTGAAAAACACGCCATAATGAATTTCCTCTGCCTGATGAAGTGTCTAAGAATTTGGTCCACTGAAGCAGGGGACTGACTGCTGTTTTGTCGCTGTGTTCCCTGGATTATTTGTACTAATGAAAGTGGGACCGGAGATGAACTCCTGGTCTGAAACCCAAAGCATGAGTAGCAGAACTGATGAGGCCTGGTTTGCTCAGGAGTTACCCTTCGTTACCCAAATCCTTCCTTCCCCAGATTTCCCTGCACCCCGGTGTGCCAGTGGCAGCATGGGCTGCTGCTCCTCGGCAGCTGTGCGCTTGCTGAGCCGCTGCTGCCAAGCACAAATGTAGCTCCTGAATTCCCCTCCTTTCCCTCTCTCTGCCCACTGGCATGGGATAAGCATCCCTTCTCTGTAGCCCTGGATCTCAGCGTGTTTAGAGATTTAGTAGCATTTCAAAGCTTTGCCTTTTTTCGAGTTTGTAAATGGGCGAAGGAGTCCAGTCGTGTATTCAGGAGGAGGAAGAGGGGGAAGAAATCAACAGCTGGCCCTGCAAAACTTAATCCTTTAGGAAGCCAGATTAAAAATAGATGAATACATACAAATGCAATCAAATTTTATAGTAAGTTCAAGTTAGTTTTAAATCTCAGTAGGATTCTGTTCAGTTTTTAGTGGTTTTTTTAGTATTTTCAAGAACACAGGTAACACAGTTTTAGGGGTAACAATATTGTATGACCTATTTTGAGAGGAGAGGTGCCTCCAGACAGGTATGTTTTGTGCTAAGGGGCTTTCTGCACTAAGGTACAGCAGTACTTTGGCAAACGCTGTTTTAAAAGTAAATCAAATGCCTTAATTGGGCTGTTGCAATCTTCTGATAACACTTTCCAGCTGCTCAGAATTGGAATAAAGAGTGTTCCTTGCCAGAACAACTCCATTTTAAATGCAACTCGAATATTTGGGGCATTTTATTTACATTGAGGTGGTAAGGGTATGCCTACGTGCAGAATCCAGCTCGTACATGTGTAAAAGATCTGTGTGTGTAAGAATCCTCCCTGGGCATCCTCAGCAGAGAGTATAAGGCTTGCAAACTAATTAATGACAGACAACTATCATAAACAGTTATCTCCATGATTAAAAGCTCTTCTCTTAGCACTTCTTAAATGTGCTAATGGTGTCACCTTATGAATATTAGGAGATAAATTATTCCAGTAAAAGGAGTGGTAAAACCAGTGAACATCTTACTTGTTTTAACCTTGGTAGCTCAGGCTGAGGAAATTTTTTTTCTAAAAATTATGTATTAATAAAAAAAATGTTGAAACATCTATAAAATAGGCTCATAACACAGGATATACTTCTGTGTAACTAAGAATAATCAAGGGGATTTCAACACTGGCCTGGAATTAGCAAGTACTTAAACTCCTGTGTCACCACGCAGCATACACGTGACTTGGAGTTTTTCTGGCACACTGTTGTGATTTAGCCTCAGCCACAGCTCAGCCCCACACAGCTGCTCCCTCATGGTGGGATGGGGGAGAGAATTTGAAAAGTAAAGCCAAGAAAACTCATCAGTTTGTGAGATAAAGGCGGTTTAATAAGAAAACCAAAAGCCATGTACAGGCAATGAGTTTGTTCACTACTTTGCATTGACTGGCAGGTGTTTGACCATTCCCAGGAAAGCAGAGCTTGGTCACACATAATGGTGACTTGGGAAGACAAGCTCTGTCACTCCAAATGTCCCCCCTCTCCCTCTTCCCCTAGTTCTGTATGCTGAGCACGACACCATGTGGTCTGGGATATCCCTGTGGTCATTTGGGGTCAGCTGTCCTGGCTGTGTCCCCTGACATCTTCTTGCACACCCCCAGCCTCCTCGCTGGTGGGTTGGGGTGAGGAGCAGAGAAAGTCTGGATTCTGTAAGCACTGCTCATCAATAGCTAAAACATCCCTGAATTGTCGACGCTGTTCCCAGCACAGATCCAACTCGTGGCTCAATACGAGCTACTGTGAAGAAAATGAACTCTATCCCAGCCCAAACCATCACATATACATGAGGGGCTGTTTTACTAGAGGAGAATTATTTCAGTGATGCTTTAATTGCGTATTCAGGGGGCCAATGCATTAACGGAGTGTGATATGAAAAGATATTTGTGTAATATGGGAATTGGCAGCTTTTTACCTGCCCCCTGCCCCCAGGGCCGAAGATGCAGCTGAACCAAACACATCTCAGGTAAATACCTGTGAACTGCACCATTAGGCACTGTGATGGATGTGGCCAGTTGGGTCTCCATGCCTGTGGCTGCTAATGATCATCCCCGAGGACCACACTGTAATTATTTACAATCAGTTGCACTTACTAGCCCAGTCAAAGACGTTGCAGCATTTTAAGTGCTGCCTAGCATAACTGAGTTCAAGGAGAGCAGCTAGTGTGTTTTAAACACATCAGGAAGGTCTGCAGCATGCAACTCGCACCTCTTAGGATCAGAGACACCATACCCTTTGTGTGATAATTTATCACGACAATTAAACAGAAGATGTGCTGCTTCAGGTCGTTACTGTCGCCCGAGCAGTGTGGGTGAGTGTGGGTAGGTAGGATGAGTTCATCCTGCTTTCCTTTCGCAGGTCACTGGGGACACAGAGCAGGATTTTTAACCTGCTGAAACTCCTTTGTAAAGCCCTTAAGAGGATGTTCAATAAATCTGAATATTTAGCATAGGTAAACAGTGACCCAGCCAGTCAGGCTCTGAAGGCACTCTCCTCCCCAGCCATCTGTGAAGGGTGTGCAGTGTTGTGCTCCTTACTTAAGCATTTTGCTGAAATTTTGTAATTTCTGGTGGTGAGCTTAGTGTTATCCTGGATATATCCAGACTGGAGTCTTGCAGACATCTGAAGTGTTTTTTCAATGTGTTGTTGTACCCAAAACCTTGTGTCTGCACTGTACAAAAGAACAAAGAAAGGGCCCTCCCTCCCAAAGGATTTGGAGTTTTTACTTGGATTGATCGTGTTTGGTAACATGAGATAGCAGAGTTCTGCTAGCAGGCCTATTTCTGAGTCTATAACAAAGGATTTATTGCACCAACCAAAGTTATTTCTGTACTGTAACGTAACTAAAGGCAGCCTTGCTGCTCATGATAGGCTTCTGCTAGCAATGAGAATAAAGACTCCATGTCTGTGTGTGCTTCTTGGTATCTGTGCCTACAGCTGATCGATTTATTTAGATGCCCAAGATGACAGCTGGGTTCTGAATGTCTCTAAATATGGGTTATGCTGCCAGTCAAATGTTGTTAAATGCTTCAGTGTCATGAGTACTCAATGGGACTTAAAATGCTCCTGGGTCACTTGATCACGAAAAAAAGCCCTGTTTGTGTTTTCAGTTTCCTCATCAAACTGTTTGCTGAGTCCAATGCAATTTTTAAAATAATTCTGTCCAAAATATTTGCCAAATTAGTGAGGGTTGCAGTCTTTCTGGCTCTGTTTTGTCGAAGGAATAAACCCCCTACACATTTATCCTTTCTACATTTTTCTCAGCATTTTTCTCCAAGTCACATCTCAGTCACAAAATAAACCCAACCAAGTCACTGCTAAGTCAATTCAAACGCCACTGAAAGGTGTTTAAAGTCCAGGATTGAAATTCAAGTCAACTCAGAAACGGTTTCTAGAAGTGTCTGCTTCACTCACAGGAGTTACTTTTCATTATGTGTTGTTAACACAAGGGACACTGCTAACGTTTTAAAGCATACCTGCTCTTGCAGCCTCATGCAGAATAATGTCCTGGTGCCACTGTGAGCTGTAGCCTCCCCGTGTACCTTCAGCAAGCACGGATCTGAGGAGTCTCTGATGCTGACTGATGGTTGTAGTCAGTCACCCCTGATGTTTGCTTGGGGCTGCTTTGCCCTCTCTCATACCCCATCAGCCAGAGCAGAGTTTGTGGTCCGGTACTGATGCCGGAGGTAACAAACAGAGGAGAAAAAAGTGCTTTGGCTGTGCTGTTAGTGTGAGTATGCCTTTGCTTTTTAAAGGGTTAAACTATTAAAATGTTTTTCCTGCAACATTTCTTCCTTGTAAGTGAGCTTAAATTCAGGTTAAACCTGTGCTCTTCCCAGTCCCCTTCACAGGGCTCCTTCAGAGACCATATAAGCTGATTGCAGGACTTAAGGTTAGAAAAAATGTCAATATCCTTAGTAGGATATTGGAGCCGTTGTGGTTTTTCCTCCATTGATAAAGAGGGAAAACAGGGAAAATGCAGCCTAACAGACCTTTGTTTGCTTCCTCCCAGTGGAAGGGAGTGCAAAAATAAATCTTGAAATGATAAAATGCACCACAGTTTTCATGTGTTGTTGAAATGTCCGTGAAATTCCTTTCCTGTCCTCGGATATTTTCTCTGCCTTTATAAACCAACCCGATAAATTATGCAGTTGCTGCTTTCCAAAGTCAGCTATTCAGCTGTTCAGGTTTTTAATTGCACAGGGAGTGGTTTTATCAATTTGGCTTTGAAAAACAGCTTTTCACACCCTTCACTCCTTCCCTCCTCCCTCCGGTGCATTAAAACCAAAGGTTTTAAGCGACTTTGTGAACTCATTATTAAGAATCCCAACCAATTAGCCCAGTACAAGAAGAAGGCCTCAGCTTCTAACCAAGTAGTGAACTTGGATCTCTCCCTGCCAGCGCACCATCACTGGTTTCAGTGGCCTTGTTTTTGTTTCTGGCTGCTGCACGTGGTGAGATTGGGATGTAGGAATCCATTGCTCGCTTTAAAGATGAAGTAAAGCAAACCCAAAATGTGTGCACAAAATCAAATCTAATTTTTTTTCAAACCATGTTTTACAACTATAAATAAATAAGTCTCCCTTTCAGACCCCCACTGGTTCCTTTTGAAAGCAAGCTATGTTGCTGTGGGCTCTAATTGGGATGTCTGTTGGCAGCACCAACCGAAAGGCCACGAGTTGAAAAGGCTGAAGAATAATCTACTCTGCAGCCTGAAAAAAATTGCCTTTCTAGCACAGGCCAGCAGCAGCCTAACATTGGCAGCCTGTGATAAATAAGGAAATTAAATTATTTCTAAATAAATAAATAAATAAATAAAGTTTTTCCATGCTAATTCATGATTCAATCAAAGATTTTTTTTTTAAAATGTCAACCAACGCAGTTGTTCCACTAGAGGTTAAAGGCTTGTGGGTTATCCAAACATCCAGCAGCAATGAACATGGATGGAAGCATCCTTTAATTTTTATTTGTCCTTGTCATATATGACATTTGTGATTTTTAAAATAAAATGTTGGTTGTGTTCAGTGGCTGCATAGAGAGCCTTTGGCATCTGCCTTCTTATGTAGAGCCTCTGGGATAAAGGCAAACAACAGGTAGCTGGGAAGCTGGTTTTGGTGGACCTGTGCGGGTCTGGATTACTGGAAGTTTGTAGTGTGTAAGGCAGGTGGTTTATTTGGAATCTGGTCAGATGCCATATCCCTGTGATACAGCTGCATATGCTGGTCCATCGGAAGATACACAAGGAGACATTTATGTGTCAGGGTGCTTGCTGTGGGCTCAATCCTGTTCATACCAGACCCTGTGAAAATGTTCTCCTTGTTTCAGAGTGATTGTAGAAAGCTTTGAACAAGTCAAACTTTCTGTTATGTGGGTCACAGGCAGTGCCTGTCTCTGGTGGGTTTTTTGGTGGAGCAATGCAGATGTCAGGATGGGCTGTTGCATTGCCCTCATCACCGAAAACCGAATTGTTGTGTAAGGGCACTTGGATGATGAATGTTGCTGTTTAAGAGTCTGGACAGATTGTTAAAGAGAAAAGATCTGCTTCAGTTTTAGAATCGTGTTTCCTGACTCTCTATGTCCCATAGGCTCCTAATTTTAATGTTGCCTTAGTGTATTTTTAATGGGATGTATAATAAAATGCTTCCCTGTACAAGCATAAATTGTGCCAGCTTTCTGTGCATTGTATGTATGTACTTCTCAGCTCAACATTCCTGCGAGCTTCTGGAGCAGATACATTCTTCGTGTTAGCCAGCTAGAAATGGGTACGTTCTTGGCTTCAGAATCTGCTTCCAGAGGTGAACAAGTCCTGACTGTTGATTTCAGAGAGAGGAGGTCTGGAACACTTAGACTGGGTTCTTCGTTATTTAAAAGCATGGGAGTAAGATGTTGCTTGAAACTACATATATTTTAATATCACCAAAAATCTTAGGGAGTGTAAACAGTTCAGCACGGTGAACCTGCCAGTGCAGTGACCTGTCTCATTAAACTAATTACCGAAATGATTTTCAGGGAGATTTAATCACACATTAAAACAGAAGTTCTTGGAAAGGCAGCAAACCAGGAAAATGAAGAACCTGACATGTATTTTTCCTTTAATGACAATACCACTCATGTTTCTCAAGGATCTAAAAATAAAAATCAATATGGGTTTTTAGTGGTACTTAATATAAGTAGGAATGTGAAGAGTATAAAAATCCTTATAACTAGCTTGTGCAGTAAAACTTGATACTGATACTTGATACTGATACCTAATGAAAGGGGCGAACACAGTAATGACTGATTCCATTGTCTCTTTTCTGTCAGTCTTTTGATACTGGAGCCCAGAGTTCGTATGGGATTATTGTCTTTTTAAAGCAGTTTGTGCTCTTTGAGCAGGGTATGGTCATAAAAAAGGATGATCCGGTGATAAAAGCGATAGCCTTGGCCTGGAGGTGTAAAAGTTTAGTTCTTTGCCTTGCTTTGATTTGTACAGTCACGACCCAGGTCACTAAATATTTGTCTCGGTTTCCAACCTGTGAAGTGGAGATAACATTTCACCTTGCGTGGGAGTTTTATCTAGCAAGCCTTGGCCAGACTGCAAGCTGCTCCAGTATTGCAGGAATTGAGATATGGAAGGCATATGAGCGCTGCAAAGTCTTGATTAACGTGAAGGAAGTAGGATTCTGCCTTTGGTGTTCCCTGGCTTGTGGCAGACATCCGTTTTTTGGCCCCCAAGTTTAGGAAACCCCATCTGCCACTGGGTGAGCACAGAGCTCAGACAAGATTATCGCAGCTTGAGCTGATGACTCGCAACCTGGTTACAGCTCATGCCAGGACTAAAAGGGAGGAGCCTCGACTTGCTCTGGTTCAGCTTCACAACAGGAAGAGTGGCAAACTTGGGGTGTTTTGGGCTGCTCTATCTTTGGGCCAGATCTTGACTTGCTCCGTGGCATGATGCTGTTCTGGGGACACAGCGTGTGCATTGAATAACTTACTCGGTAGCAGTTGTGGGTACTGAGAGCAGAATGTAGGGTATAGGTAAAGGAAGAAGGAAAGGAGACAAAATGTAGATATTTGGAGGTTGTGAAATTTGGGAGCTTTGTTCGGAATGCATTGCTGTATGCTCACCTCCAATTGGGAGCAATTAGTTTCTCTATTAAAGAATACATTTTCAAAGGCTATTCCAGTCAGGAAAAGAGCTTCATGTGAATGTGTGGCAGGTGGTGTGAAGGGAACATTAGTTTCTTTGGGGATTTGCTGCCTCATTTCTCACATTACTATTGCCTTCCCTCTCCTAACGAGTCCTTACCGACTGACTCAGCCTGTTACATAGGAGTAGCTGCCGGAGCACCGAGGAGCAGCTGAGAGGTGATAGCGGAAGAGAGACTGGCCCCGTTCTCTGAGTATTTGTTGTAGGTTGTTTAGGTGTTCAGAGGGGTCTTTTAGAGGACTTAGATAATTTTAGCTGTTAAAAATCCACATCTGAGTGTGTGAATTGGGCGACTGTCCTCCTGGCAAGCTTGACCTCAGTGTACATATAAGCCCTTAATGCTCTTGTGATAAGTTCTGATGGGAGTGAAGCATAACTTATTTTTATAGGTTTACTTTGCTTGCCTCTAATGACGGGTTAACAGTAGGAATTAGCTTTAAGAATTAAACTCCAGGTTTATTTTTTCTGAAATAAATTAATTTCCTTGCTTGGATAAGCTCAATATACTGTGCAGGGCTCTCATTTGGAAAGTGCCTTACAGTATCTCTGCTACTTGAATCATTACTAGTAGAGTTTTCATTGTCAAGTTTATCTTCCTAAATACTTCATGGCTTCAACTTTTATTCTGTGAAAGGTAGAGAACTTACGTAAAGGGCAAACAGTGAACAGAGAAACCTAGAGTGAAAGATTGCTTGCCTGCCTGTCTGCTCCTTGTGCCCTTTCAGATGGTGAATTGGCAGGTGATGCCATTTTTCTGAGTTACTAATAAATGAATCCATTGCCTGGACACTGAGGCATTGTGCTGATGGTAGAGCTGTGCCTTCTGGGGTTCTGACTGCTTGTGGCTGGCAACCGTGCCAGCAGGCTTCTCCTAAATAGGTGAATAGATCTCAGCTGGTTGCCACCTCTGCTGTGATTTTGGACAAAAAATGTGCATTCTGCATAATATCTCTTCTTGATACTTGGCTTTTCCAGATACCTTCGCAGTAGCAGTCAATGTTACCATTCCTTTTAGCCTCCCTGCCCCATAAGCTTGAGTTCTTTGGGATGTGCCTTTTTAGGAAGATCTCATTGCGTTGCGTCCGTTTTGCTGATGTCTTACACAAATTGCATCCTAGGAAATAATTCGCAGGTTACGCTGTTTTGTGCCAGCTGAACATTCAAAGCTCTTTCATCTAACCTGTGTTCCCTGGCATTTTCATTGCTAAACCCAAAGCATAAAGTCTTCCATAGTGGGGTAAGAGTGTGAGGGAAAGCAGTGCAACGTCTCTTCCCTCCTCAAGGTAAAATTTTGTTGTTCACCTGGCAGTGGAGAAGAGGGGGAGTCTTTTTTGGATGTGGAATAATTCTGGCTTAATTGAGAAGGAAACTTTCTGGTGGTATTTTTCATAAACTCTCAACAATTTCACCTTAAGGCAACCATGCTGTTGTCTCACATTTCAATAGGGGAAGATTAATTTTCAACACCTACTCAGGGCCATGTTCCTCAGAGCTGGTGTAGGAAGTGTAATTCATATCTCCCAATACCAGCTGATTCACCTTCCTTCACTCTTTTCCCTCCCAAGAGGGATGATAGGAGGCACCATCATCTCCCAACACTGATTTCTGTCAGTTGCACCACAGTCTCGAGTGAGAGGGTATCTCCATGCAGTTTTGGTATACACATGAAATGTAATCTTCAATAGCCGGAAGCTGAAACCACCTTTGAAATGAAAATAAGGAACCATGTGATTCTTGGTTTTAGTTTATTTTATATAAAAATGATGCTTAGATTAAAGGTTGTTCCTGGGTGCGTGCTGGAGTCTGTGCTGTGCAGATGGGGTATATTTTTTCAAAGACTGTTTTCAGGAGTCCAGCTCAGCCACGGCCCCCTGTGAGCTCAGAAGCAGAGAGCGCACGCTGAGGGCAGGATAGAGCAGAAATCTCTCTCCCTGCTTGGCTCTCAGGAATCCCTGGGAGGCAGCAGCCTGAGGCTGAGGCTGACCTTGGAGAATATTCGCCCTTTCCCCTGAGCCTGAGTCAGAAGGAGATATGCTCCAGGGTGACCAGAAATGAAGGCAAAAGCGTGTATTGTGCAGTTCACCAGAGCTGTTGTCTTTTAAATCCCATGGAGGCAGCCTTCAGGACCCGCTCTGTGTTTGTCCCCCCTGTGCTGAGCCTTCCCCTGGCAAGGGCCATTGCTGGCTAAAGGTGGCCCTTCTGCCAGAGCTGTGAACATGGCACGGATGCAGACAGGGTTCCCAGAGGATACGTTTTGTTAAGCTCTCTTCTCAGTTTGATCTGATTTATGTAATGCATCTGACTGTCTTTTTCAAAAACAAGTAAATAGTTTTAACTCATACTACAACTGTCTAAAACTGTTATGACTCTTCTCCTGAGCAGTTTCAGTGATGCTGGGAGAGAATAAATTACTCCACCATAGAAAAGACAAGATGGTGTCTGGGTTCGGGTCACTACCACCTCAGCGAGTCACACAGACAGGAAAAAGAGTGACCGATTTGTAAAGACTTTGTGCCCCAACTTCCCACTGAAGGGCTCCTGGAGGCAGGCAGAGACTTTCTTCTGTGTGCCCACGCTGGGATTGGATTTGCACAGCTCATTGCACGCACAGATTGGCTGCACTCTGAGTTCATGGCAGTGCCAGTGAGATGGTGAGAACGGTGGGGCCGAGTCGCTGCAGTGCTCTCCTGTCACTGGGGTGAACTCTGCAGCCCACGCAGCCGCGGCGCTGGGCTGCGACCACATCAGCGTAGCATGACTGCAATAATCCAAACTGCTTAGGTATTTTTCTTCTAATTCTGTATTTCTAGTTCCTCAGAGTCTTTTCCAGGCTGACCTTTCATAGGCTTTGTCTTCGGTAGAGCCGTAAATCTGTTTGCTTGTCAATGATCTCTAAGCAATGTAGTGCCTGGTCAAAGCAAACCTGCCTTTAAATGTACACTATTGGGGGTGGGGTGTGTCTCTATTTGTGTATGTGTGCACACATTTCTAGCTGCTGGAAGTTTGAATTCAATATCATGTTAAAGATGTCAAAGATGCACCTCTTATAAGAAAGCATCAAGTCTTGAAACATCATTGTGTTTAGGTATCTGGAATTTTACCTGGGTGTGCAGTGCTGCTGGTGAGAACATGAATGGTTTGGTGGGAGTGAGTACCCAGAGGGAAAAGGTTGTGCAAAATTCTTTGGGCTCTTGATCCTTCCTAAGATGATTCTGGTTTGAGGTGGTTTTTTGTTTTTATTTGGGGTTTTTTTTTTTAGCAGAAACGTGGAGATCCTGACATGGCCTGACTGCTCTTACTATTGTGACTATTAAGTGAACATGCAACCAACACAATTGCAAATTCGTACCTGTGATTACGGGGAGGAACAGCTGCTTTTGTCATCCTCCCTCCCTGCCAAATTTGTGGATGATTTTCCATCAGATGTCTGCAATGCAGATGGCTAAATTATGCAAGGGAGTCTGCAGCTGTTGTAGTTTATGCTCTCCTACACCGGTGAAGGAACTGTAAACTGCCTCATGTCAGACCTGAGAGATCCTCTTTTACATGATGCATAAGAAGTCTTTGCGTGTTACAGGCTTTCGTGGCAGGAGAGAATACATTTGTGTTCTCTCATGGGTGATAAGAGGGCTGGGATTTGTGTGTCCTTGCTGTGACTGCCAGGATTGTGTCATCCCTGCTCCTTGTAGATACTCCTGCTTTTATATGTCGGGGTGTGAGTTCAAAGTCAACAATGGGACACATGTAAGAGCTGGCTATTCTGCTGTTTGGAGAGGTCACTGCTCCTCTGGGATTAAGAATGGAGAAACCAACGGTGTTATCCCCATGTGTTAAATGTTTAGAGAGCAAAGGTGCATCTGGATTTTTTGACAATTTTTTTTCTTTGCTTGAAGTTGTCCGTAAATCTTGTGTGAGTGTGCTCTGAACTGCCAGTGGCCCACTTGCTGAAAGCAGGACTTGTTTTGTGCTTCAAATTCGTTTTCTCATCAGGCTAATGGAGGTATTTTTGGTATGCAGCTATAGATGGATGTAGAGCTGGCATGATGTGATAAATAGCTGGTACATGATAACAGCGTTCGAGCAGTCTGTTGATGACAGAAATATAATGATTCTTTAAAATCTTTATTTGCAATTTAGTTTACCTCTAGGGTTCTTGATGTCAGAAATTGCTTCTTCACAACTGCCTGGATGTTGTCTTTTATCTCTTGCTCGTCACGCACACTTCAGATCCTCAGACAATGTTGTCTTGAAATGAGAGGACATGACCAAAAGCGTGGTGTTTATTTATATAGTCGTAATAACCTGAAAGAAGCAAACGCCGAATGACAGAGAGAAACAGAGATTTATATTCTTGGGACAGCACTAAGACAGCATATGCAGGAGCTTAGCTGGAGCTGCTTGACTGGTTTTCTGCCTGTAAAACTTGGTTTTAGCAGTAGAAGTACTTGTGTTAGTTCATTTCTGAAAAGATTTGGAGCAACTGTGCGTTGTGAATCTTTGCCATGGTGCCAGACAGGCTGCTGTAGACAAATACAGATGTTTCCTTGGAAAAAGAGTTGCTTGGTACGTTTGTTGGCCTTTCCTTTGTCCATGTGCTGCTCACCCTTTCACTTCAGCATTGCTCTGTCCACGCATGGCCTTTGCCTCTACATTTGCATATGGTCACACTCCACAAAGGACGTAGTGCTGAGCAAGTGTCGTCCTCTGCCCTGCAGTGGGATTCTGGAGGGAAGTGACTTATCTGCACCGAGGTGACATGGGGACCTTTGATCACCGTTGTCTGGGGGTGCAGCTGGGCTACGCTGTGTGACAGTGATGGCACCAAAGGAAGGAGCTGCTTATCTGCCCATCTGCGCAGTGCAAATGAGAGGATTGATTATAAATAAACTGGGAAAGAATTCTTGCTTCATTTAGACATCTGTTTTAAAAATGGTTAGCAAGGGTGCATACCAGATGTCCTAGCACTGATTGTTGTAAGCTTTGACTTTTCCCTGTCTTGTAACACTTCCTTTATGCTTATCTGTGTGCTCTTTCTATCCGAGCCTTGGCCCGTGCAGCCTGGGGCTCCTTTTGTGCAAGAGGAGCAAGATGAGGGGTGAGAGGTCAGAGGAGTTGTCCTGAACTGGCCAGCAGAACCAGGCACTGAACCTGGACTGTTTCTGCTGCCAGGTGGAGAGTAGCTCTGTCTTGCACCTCCAGGGCAGCTACTTGTCTTCTGTAAGAAAAGACCGAGGCTGTGGGAGTCCCCTTGGATAGACACCTACGAGACCCTTGGGTGTTCCCACCAGCCATGACCCACAGAGGCTCCGAGGATGGCAGTGCTTGGAGTAGGCACAGGACATCCTGGTATTGAGTGCAGCCTTTCTTCTCACCTGGGATGGAGCGAGTCGCTCCCTTGCTTAGTCTTTTAATGTCAGGATACGCTTAACGGGACAGGGCATCTTCTAGAAGCACATCTGTCACAGATGCCCCCTGCAGACCTGCGGGCTCCTTCCATTGTCCCAGCAGCACACAGGAGCATTTGGGCTCAGGGCCTGTAGGGTTGTTGTTGTTTTCCCACTCATTTTGTGAAGAGAAAGCATCTAAAGCTAGAGGAGCTTAGCACAGAGAGATGAAGCTGCTGCTGAACAACCTAATGTAGCAATCAAAGGAGAGGCAGTGACCTTGGAATTCATTTAAATAACTTTTCATTGGCCTTGAAAATTTAATGGCAATCTTCACAGGATTATTCAAAGATAGGATAAATAATCATAGGAGAGATTAATTGATTTGCAGTGTGTAGGTCTGAGTTGTAATTTGTATGTCCCCTTTTCTGCAGTGGTAGGTGAAAGCAGGCTGTAGCTCACAATAGCAAAATTCTCATAAAGGCAGCCAGAAAAGCATCGTTTATTGTGGGAGAAGCTCTTAAGATTTGTTGTCCCTCTCTCAGGTTCAGTTTAATGTGGTGACTTTTTTCCAGGCTGATACATCGTGCTGTCTCTCTGTCAGGAGTAGAACGAGCATCCACGATAAAGATTTGAAGACTTCAGTGTGCATTTAAGTGCCTTTTAAAGATCTAATGCTTTTTCCCTTTATTTTAAGCATGAGTGAGTTAGCTTTGTGGCAGTCAATAGTGCTGTGTCTGTGTGATGTTCATGAAAGAACCTGGAACAGTGACATTTCGTGGTCTGGATATCTTGATCCAAAATATTATTTACATGAATTTCAGATGCTTTGGATATTTTTTCATTTCCTGGGCAAAATATGCCTGGGTTGTTGGTTTGGGGTTTTTTCCCCTCTGCACAGCTTTGTGAAAACTCTGGTTCTTTAATGCCTTTGGTTGATCAGATCTAATTAATGATTGTAATATAATTGGAATGTGGTGGATACTGTAGCTAGAGCATGGTATGAACCTTGCTGTGGCTGAAGGACACACCGTGTAAAGCCCACCAGGGTGAAGTTAGCCCTGCGGAAAAGTATCGTTTGTACAGATTTAAGCTACCTAATTCAGAGAGGTTCCCAGGTATCTGAGCTGGGAGTTGAGATGCCCTTTGTTTAGAAGTGAGGAAGAGAACAAAATGAATAAAGTTCCCTGCTCCTAAAAGGAGAAATAAATCAACTTGGGCAGGTGTCAAAGGGATCTGTCAGCCCCTTACACAAAGCCATATGCCTGCAAGTTTTCCGTGGGTGGCAAATAAATCATTTTGCCAGCCTCTTTTGTGCTTTTAACCAAGATAAGCAGTGCTGAGATAGTAACTCTTCCTCAGCCTCTCCCAGCTTCTTCCTGAATTCACCTGTGAAGCTGTCACATCAGGTTCCCAGCATTCTCACACCACAGTGTAAAATTAAAGCAAAGCTTTCTCCGCCAGCTCTCCCCTTGTTCTGCTGCTCCTACCACATTGTTGTTTTTTGCTTAACAGAATGGCATGGGGCTCTGTAATGTTGTGGTCTCTGTGCAGATGACTAAGTGGTATGGACTGTGGCTGGTGTTTGAACTGGAGTTTGGTCTGAGATCAGCCGCTTCGGTATTTGCTGTAATTCTTAGGTGGGATTTGCAGTTGTTATTCAGATGCGTTCACCCTGTTCTATAAACATGCCCTGAAGGTGTTCCATGATGCACTGTGGTGGCCGAAGCTCTGTTTGCTCTGGTGGAGTTACTTACACCTGGATGTCTTATCGGTTCTTGGCTGCAAACGCTCTTTGACTTGTGCTATATAAAACGTGCTTGTCTGGTTGAGTCCAGGCGCAGGTTTGTGTCTGCTGGCTTCAGCAGTCATCCCATTAGAGGGAAACAAAGCGGCGCTGAGGTTCAGAGCCTTTGCTTTGTTTTCTTTTGGACAATGGTGTAAAAATAGCCCCAGCCCTGTTACCCATACACCTCAGAGTCGGCTTTTGCTGGCGTGCACTGAAACACATTTCTAGCCGTATCTTCTGATACAACTTCCAAAAGCTCAGCAAAGTCTGGACTTTCAAGTGCCCATTCCAACAACAACAGCTCAGGAAAGCGAGCTGGCTGCTGCTGCAGACAAGAGGGAGAGGTGCGGCGAGGCACTGCACTGGGATTGCAGCGCGGCGGGCAGGCGAGGGCAGCGCGCCGGGGCCGTGCCGGTGCCTTGTCCCAGCTCCCTGCGCCTCCAGTCAGACCCGACCCTTGCCAGGCCAGGTGTCCATCCCGGCCACTCCGTCCCTGTGCACTGTTCCAGGGGAGGCTGCCGTTGTGCCAGTCCCTTGGGGACGGGGAAGGGGCTGTCACTGAGGCCCGGCATTGCGCCGGAGGTGCCGAAGTGTAACTTCACATCGCGGCAGGAACCTCACCTGGGCCTCAAAGTTCAACCTGCCTGCAAGCAACTGCACCAGCTGAAAGCAGTTTAATTTACACCCAAATAATTTATTCTAAGTCTGCTTTTCTCACTCATGCATTCATTTTACTTTATTGTAATGTCAGCACTTAGCAGTGAAGTAATGGCAGATCTCTGGAGAACTTCGCACAAGCGAGAAAGCACCATTATCTTGGTTTTACAGACCCTGCTTATGTTGGGAACATATGTGGTGGTGTAATTACACTGATGTGATTAAATCAGTGCAAATCCTTGCTAGAGGGACATGCTGCACCACTGTAACGTGGGGTTTATTATCAGTGCAGTTGAATTCAAATTATATTACTCTATTAAGCTGTGCTAGTGTAAGCCTCCACTGAAAGTCACGAAGTCATGTGAGGAGCTCTGTTGTTTCTTTTTAAAGCAGATAAAGATTTGGAAACTGAAATGGGTGAGGTCGTGCCTTGCCCAAGTGCATGCTAGAAGCAATGGGCTTGACAAGTGTTTATAGTACCTTTTGTAAGGAAAGAGGTGTGGGTGTGAAACCAGGGGGTGTATTATTAGTAGCATTATTATTACTATTATTTTTAATGGATTAAAGTCTTTGTTTAAACTATTGTGGCCATTTTGGAAAAAATCCTATATCATACTAAGGCTTTACAAATATATTGAGTAAAATGCATACAAAATTTTAATAAATCTTTACCACATGGTTTTGGATTTTGATAATGGCTGGATGGGTCAGTTAATAACTATGGTGTATACAACTTAATTGTATTTTTTTTTCTTTTGGCAGGGTGTGGGCACTGTAAGAAAATGAAGCCAGAATATGAGAAGGCTGCAGAGTTTCTCCATGTAACCACTGATGTAAGCCAATTTCCTTTATTATATCCTTCAAATAATCAGTAATAAATAACTAGAGTAATAAAAGTGACTTTTCTCCCTACAACAAATTCAGCTGTTCTCATCCTCCCACAGGACCCTTCAAAATGTGCTTCCAAAGTACAGTCTCATCGCTAATGCATGAGCCCTGCCAAAGTCTGAGAAAGAACATTCTGTCTTGAACGAAAACAAAATCGAAAAATGTTTATATATTCTGCTGTAGGCCTTATACATAATATGATCAAGTCCAAAAATGGATTTTTTTCCCCTTACTTAAAGGCATTGAATGTGAAGAAAATAGGCTTTTATTTATGAATTAGATTTGGAAAAAAACAAAAGGGGTTGATCCCTGTTTCAAATACCCTGTTTTTAATGGTTGCATCACTCCATTAGCTTCATCGTAAGTGCTCCACCAGCATGGAAGAAGAAGAGGGATCCAATAATACAAGTAATAGTGTTATTGATTCAGTCTCGTGCTGTGTATGCCATGCAGGAGGAGCAGTAGAATTAGTCTCCCCCATACTTTAGGCATCTTCTGTGGAGACATCTAAAGTTCCTTTATTGCTGTTGGAGAGGGAGGAGATGAGGAAAACAAAGACCTGATGAATCACACTCTACGAACGCCTGCTCTTCTGTGCATCTAAAGGTGGTCCACGAAAAGATGCCCACAAGTTAGGGAAGGATTAATTTGCCTTAAAGTAAACTTGTCTTTAACAGTGCTTGTTTCTTCTGGGAGAAATAGGGATTTGTGGGAGGAAATGCAATTTCTGGGAACGGCTCTTTAGCATTATAAAGTGAATTATATACAGAGAATCCTGTCAGAAATGGGAGGGGAACAGGTAAGACTCTGGTTACATTTAGTCCATAGTATGTCCCTTTCTGGTTTTGCATCAGTCCTCTCTGTCTTTCTGTATGTCTGTGCTCAGAATCACAGAATTAATCAGGTTGGAAAAGACCACTGAAATCAAGTCCAGCTCATGACCAGGCACCACCGTGTCAACTAGACAGTGGCACCAAGTGTCTTTCCTTAAACACCTCCAGGGGTGGTGACTCTCCCTGGGCAGCCCATTCCAATGCCTAAGCACCTTTTCTGTGAAAAAATTCTTGCTCATGTCCAACCTAAGCCTCGCCTGGCACAGCTTAAGACTATGTCCTCTTGTCCTGGAGGCAGCAAAGGAACCCAGACCATGAGTGATTGCCCCCAAGCCCACTGTGTCCTGCTGAAGGGGTGTGTGTATGTGGCTGGGATTTACAGTAAGTGATCTCTGTTTCAGAGTCCAGGTGTTCTTGCAGCAGTCGATGCTACTGTCAACAAGGCACTGGCAGAAAGATACCACATCTCAGGGTTTCCCACTTTGAAGTATTTTAAGGATGGAGAGGAGAAATACACTCTGCCACACCTCAGAACAAAGAAGAAGATCATCGACTGGCTGCAAAAGTAAGTTTTGAGGGCTTTGAGATAGTATTTGGGTTCCTGGTTAGCGACTCCTGCAGATGGCTTTGGTGAGGAACTAAACGGAGCTTCGACACTGCCTAAATCCTTTGCTAACAAAATTAAACTGAATTCCAGTATTCAAACCCACAGAAACGTGTATGTTAATTATGGTCTCTAATACACCAAATCCTTTATTTGCTGTGGGGTTTTTCATCGTTGTCCCAGTATTTCTTTCTCAAAATAAATATTTTTCAAATATACCTTAAGCCTTTCACCAGAGAAGGAATAGCAATGGCTCTGAAAAATAAACAGAACATTTGTTGTTCCCTCTTTAAACAAAGCAGCAGATCTCAGTGTTAGTAACTGAATTTCTACAGTTGTACTTTTCTCTTTCCAACGTTTCAGAGCCAGTGCCTAGAATTCCACCCACGTGGTGTTGAAGGAAAGCCAGCGAGACCAACAAAACCGGCACCTCCTGAGTGCACTAACCAACTTTGCTTGGGTTGTGTGCTGAAATATGCAGAATTAAGTTTGATATGAAAATGATGACAATAATTCCATTTCAAATTAAATTGCTGGTACAATTCTCTCTTTAAGTATGCATTATATATGCATGTATGTAAAAGTATGCATATATATATATAAAAAATATGTATTTTCTTTAGGTACTGTAAGCCTAATGTATTTTCTGCATTAGTCAAGGGGAAGAAAACCTGCCAGAATTTTGTGAATATTTTAATCATTTAACTGTTGCGTGCAGTTGGCATGAGGAATGTAATCTTTATTTTTCCCCTCTTGTTTGGTGGGGGAGGGGCTTGTGTGGGGTTTTTTGGTCCCGTCCCTTCCCTTCCCTTCCCTTCCCTTCCCTTCCCTTCCCTTCCCTTCCCTTCCCTTCCCTTCCC
>VZTA01021321.1:187532-230180 GCA_013398855.1 Mohoua ochrocephala | reverse complement strand
TCTCCCTTCTCCCTTCTCCCTTCTCCCTTCTCCCTTCTCCCTTCTCCCTCTTTTCTCCTTTCTCCTTTCTCATTACATCTCCGACTGCTTCAAGTCAGGTAATAGATATGCTCTGGCAGTATCTTTGTAGCATGTTGAGGAGCTTTATCTGTATTTTGCTTTCAGACATGGTACTCCCTTGGCCTCCCTGCCCACACAGGCTCCAGGCTACTGGATCCATATTGTATGTTAAGTCACTGTCCTCATTTCACTGCTCTGCTTGAGTCTTTTGAGCACTGTGTAATTTGTAGTGAGTTAAACAGTCAGGCTGATGCTGCCTGTACATACTGGCGGGGGAATAAGCAATGAGGAACAGGGAAGGGGTGCTAATTCTTCTGGATCCTGCTGTGCCTTTGGAAGGCTTTTGTCTGCAGCCTCAGCTAGTCAGCAATACAGGTGAAGCCCGGATAACTTGTCTCCTGCTCTTGGCTCCTGGATGTTCTCCCAGCGAGAGATGCAGTAGGATAACACCCTTGTTTTCTGATCAGGGATAGAATTGTGACAGCTGCACTGAAGCTGCTGGAAATAGGGATTCATCTGGGTTGCAGGCTGGTAATAAAAGTACAGCTTGTGTAGACCTGTCTCAATGGGTGGTCTAGTTGCAGCCACGTGGGTTTTGGCTCTGGTTCCTCTCTGGTGATTGTGCTGCCATACTAGGTTGTTACCAGTTCTTGGGCAGCTTATTCCAGGTCAGCATGGAAAAGTTTTCGTGGGAATAAGTCACGCCTCTGTCACTGTAGTCAATGATCGCTCACAACAACTGTGTTCATGGGAAAATTCAGCCCATCTAACTCTTTCTCTAACAACTGGAAAATCAGTAATGATGAAAATACAATGATTGTCCACCAAGTGACCTTGAGAAGGACTTTGAGAATTAAGTTTTTCTCCACTTGGTTTTTATGTACCTGATACAACTTTAAATGGTGTCATTCAAAGTGTCAGGAAAGTCTGAAAAGTTAATTTATTACCAAGGCGACATATGAAGGTCTTTATACTGTGGCACCATTCTGATGATTTTATATAAGTAATCACTGTTTAAGATACAGCAGGAATGAATTTAATGAGTCTGAGAGAAGTCTGTGAGCTAGTGAATAGCAGAATTTTTGTTAGAGGCGCTCTAGGTGTGCGGGATTGCTCTGATCTAGCCAGTATGTGCAGTCATAATTGAAACCTGACATTCTCTTTACCAAGGTAGAATATTCCAGTTCAGTCACCCCCAGTATTCCAAGCAGAACGATGCTGATTATTGCATCCTGGCTTTAATATCTGAATTCTAGAGAAGGTCACGAAATTCTTTGCAGAAGTTTGCATGATAGTGATAAAGAGTACAGAAATGGTGTTTGAATGGAAGATGCTGTTCTATATCGGTTGCCTTTTGATTCCACCTGCTTGCTGTTCTTCTCAGTTCATGCCTGTGGATGATACAGTGATACAAAACAATGGTTTTTCCACCCAAATGTTGGATGCAATGTAGGAAGTCCGTATTTGACATTTCTACTCATATGCCTGATTACAGTCACTTAAATTATATTTTTATTGAGTTCCAGAAATTAACTTGCATCTTTTTTGCTGTTGCCTAATGTTGGAAATACTGAGTATGTCTTTCTACTGCACAGGCACCCTGAAGGATTTTTCACATCAGTTCCCTCATGCTAATTATGACCAGGACAATGCTGTCCCTTTATCTGCTTCCAGAAACATTTTCAAACCAATTTAATTTTCTTTCTTTTTTAGTCCCGAAGCACCACCTCCACCTGAGCCTGCATGGGAAGAAAAGCAGACCAGCGTTATCCACCTTGCTGGAGAAGACTTCAGGGAGTCCTTGAAGAAGAAGAAGCACACCCTTGTCATGTTCTATGCACCATGTGAGTAAATCACCTCTCTACGTGGATGGGTTTTATAAGCCCTACATTTATTATGAAATCCTGAAATCATTCCCTCGCTGTCCCCAGACTTCTAAGGGTAAAGAGCTGATTCTCAGTGCATGGGAGCATCATTGGCACGATCATTTGTATCTTTATAAATGGAAACAAAACAGTATATAATGGTTATATTATTTAATGCAGACACCAAAGCCGGCAGCAATACAAAAACAAAACAGATTTATTTTCCTCTGCTGCATTTTATGGTCCATATAACAAAATGTGATGCTTCATAGTAGCACAGTGGACTTGGAGAGCCTGATTCATTAGTGCAGCACTTCAGTAGTGAAATCAATACAGTAGTGTAGGAGGAATCAGTCCACGAGGCAGAGAACAAATTTTGATGGAATAAATTTTGTCTATAATAAATCTGCATTTAAGTCTCCACTGGGACTAGGGGCATAGCTTCCTCCTCCCAGATTGTTTTGCATGCATCCCATAATGACCTTGTGTTTGAAGCTCCTGAGGATATTTCTAGAGAAGTTTAGAATCAGGCCCTTTATAAATAAGGTGAATGAGAGGAACCTCTTCTGTGCTCCTGTGCTGTCCCAGAGACAGGCAGACTACAAGTACTTAGGTACAAGTTCTTAACTTTTGAGGGGTTTGTCAAAGGGAGAAGATAATCCAGGCATTTAATATTAGATACTATTAACGTGCCTTTATAGCACCATGACTCAGCCCCCCCAGATGCAAAAAAATTTCTTCCATGTCACAATGGCCAGCAATTAATGGATAACCTTCAGATAAACAGTTACCAAGTTGTTCCCCTTAAACTGAAGGTATTTTCCATAAAGAGAGAAAAAGGTCCTTAATGTTTAATCAGGCAGCCCCTTACTTTGCTTTTCTGTTAAGAGAATTAAACATGAATGCTTTGGGGCTCTGGGAGAAAGCAGGGGTGCAATTCAGGAGGGAGATTTCTGGAAGGTTGCAAAAGAAAACGGAAGGGGACGTAATCCCTTCTCCACTCCAGTTCCCACCACCTATTGACTAAAAATTGCCCATGTGCCAGGAATTTCTGATTCCCGGACCTCAGCTGGTTAAGAGCAAATTGTAATTTTTAAAATCAAGTGATTGCACATGAAATGGTAAGATTTAGGACTTCACTGTCTCTTGAGTTCTCTTTACCCGATTAGTGACTTTCAGCGTAAGAGAGATTTATTTCACTTCTGGTTTTTAGCTGCATCTTTTTAAGGCAGTTAGATTCTTGGTCTTTTTTAAGGCCACGTTTAAAGCAAAGACTCTGTGTAATAGGTATGCAGCTCCCAGGGTTGAAAGCATGAGGTAACTTGCCTGATGGGCTAATTTTTTGCAGTTTGACTTCCACCCTTACTTCAGAAGGGGTGAGTAAAGATCAGCTTGGCCCTGTCTGCATGAGCAGGCTGTAAAAGCAAGGCTTGCATGATGTAAAACTGTTGGGTCCTTTGAGGCTGCACTTCAGACACATTTTTGCACTGTTTTTGACACAGTGCTGCATGAGACCACCTATATACAGGACAGAGAGGTGTTAACTGGAACCCCGTCTGGCCTTCCTGTGACTCCTAAGACAGCGTTGCTGTTGTGGTGTCGGTACGTGGGTCATGCACAGCTTCTGATTTGTCAGATTTGTTCTCTCTAAATGTGGAAGTGTCTGTGAGCAAAGCAGAAAGCAGGCACACACAGGGAGAGCAACGAGCCTGCACTTTGTTGGGTGCGGGGGAAAGTAACAGATGAATATTTTAAATCTCCGTTTTCTATGAAGTAAACATTAATGCAGTAGAATAATTAGAATGATTCAGATTATTGTATTTTTTCAGCTTTTCTGCAGTGATAATGTGCCTCCTGATAAATTTGATAGATTAGCTTTTGTTTACCATTTTCTCAATCTTCAGACCTCTTGAAGCTTACATTGCCAGCTAATCTTAACTTGCTTATTTTAGTGCAGAAGGAACACTGCTAAAATTTCAAGGTCCCATTACCTCAAATAATTTTCTTTTTCTATTCAGATCCACATCTTGGGTGAGGGCAAACTCACAGTATGCTACTCCATTCACTTGTGACTCTGTGGCAGTATTTGTTACACTTACACATATGCTGAGATATTTTAAGATTGGGGGGGTGTGTATACATGCATATATAAAGTATGTTTATATATAAATATTTATGCTAAGAAATGTATCTCTCATCTGTCATTAGAATTTAAAGCAGAAAGTTGAGTATCTGACCTTTGTCAAGCTTTCGGCTAGAGTGACAAACCTTTAGGCAAAGGCCACAGATATATATCTTAGATGCAAATTAAAATGAGATCTGGCTTTTCTGTGGCTGCTTCCTGTCCAAATTACTTAATATGTACAGGAGAGCCACCAGTGTGCTGCTGTGCCGATAACTCAGCACTGAGCTGAGCAGGGCTTTAATGGTACTGAACAGTGCTTCATAGTGATTTAGCTCCGAAGGAGAAGACTGCTACATCCACATGGAAAAGATAGGGAGCTCATTACTCCATCTCCCGGAATATGGGTGAAGCGTAAAGGTTATTCCTCATGCCTGTGGAATATTTTAAGGACTGAGAATGGGAATCAAAACTCTTGAAATTACTGGCGAACAAAGTCCGCTCCTGCGGACTTGACGCCCACAGAGATCTTGATTTCACATTCCCATTCCTGCCTGCTGGGCACCTATGTGTGCTGTAATGACTGATTTGGGGCAGGAGGCAGGAATACGGGCAGGTTCCCAATACTGACTTGGGAAAAAGTGCCTGCTGCAAAAAACCCAGTGCTGCTTGTGCCAATAATGACCTGGGACCAGATCTTCATCCAGATGTCCTTTGGGTAGGACTGTACCATGCCACACAGGCTTGGAGTATGAGCTGGCATGTGTTAGAGCTACTCAGGGATAGGACTTGGAGCAGGCTGCTGGCATCTCTACTGCACAGCACCTGGCCCAGCTCTTCTCTGGACCCTTGTGCTGCTCTTGTGAAGATGTAATTGTCATCCCACTCACATGTCTTTAAGTTCAAAATGCCTAAAATAAGGGGAAGACAATTATACCATCTGCAGAAGGGAAGCACGAAGCCACAGGTGTGTGGGGGGACTGCTGTGAGGGGTTAGAGGAGGATTGAAAGCAGCAGGATTAATGCACCAGCATTTCAGAAGCTTTTGGGGAGAGTTTATGGGATTTGTGTCTGTATTTTTTCCCTCATCCAGTCCTTGGAGTACTGGATTCCATCAGCTACTCCAGGTTTTCTTTTATAACTGTTCGGCTTTGTCCAGAAATGGGGAGAGGAGACAACTAGTCTGAGTATGGTTTGGTGTGCACACAGAGCCTGGTACGTGGATGATCGGGATTTGGGGGCTATGGACCATGTTGGGAAGCGAGCCAAATGGACAAGAGCAGTTAGACTGCAGTGCTGAACCAGCCAGGGCAGTGGCTGCAGGTCTGTGCTCTGCAGCCGGAGCTTGGTTCAAGGCTTGCAGCACTGAAGCCAGGCGTCCTGGGCCGACCCGTTTGCATCGGTGCCTCTTCTGGGATCGGCGCCCCGACTTTTCTTTTTCTTCCTTTTATGTCGTCCCTGTTCATATAGCTTATCTGGATGTGTTTTATCTGCATTTTTACTTTTATGTGGTCTCTCCACTCTGTTATTCCCGATAATTGAGATTTGACTTTGACAATGCATTAAATTTTAACCTCCTACTGCTGTAGCACTGAAAACTGCAAAATAGAAGCAGTTGGTTGTGATTAGTTGTCAGAATCACAAAGGGTAACAAAAGTTCCAGTAAATAATGTCTTTGCAGTTGGAGATGTTTTTGCTGCATTACTCAAACAGAATTAAGGTGGAAAAAAGAGTGATTGAAGCTAGGTGAGACTCTTCTCTGCCGTGCCCAGGGACAGGACAAGAGGCAATGGGCTCAAATTGAAACACAGGAAAGTTTGCTTAAACGTTCAGAGGAAGTGGTGGTTTTTTTACTGTGGTCACGGTTGAATACTTGAACAGGTTAACCCAAGAGGCTCCATCCTTGGAGATATTCAAAACCCAGCTGGACACAGGGCTGGGCAACCTGCTGTAGTTGACCCTGTTTTGAGCAGGGGAGTTAGACTAGACGATCTCCAGAAGTGCCTTCCGAAACAGCAGTGCTGTATTTCTAGGAATAGTTATACTGGAGTTTGAAATACACAGTTGGTTTTTATTTGGTTTGGGTTGGTTTTCCCCCTTCTCATCCAGTTCTGATTTTCCCTAAACAGGAAAGGCTTAATAACACCCCCTGCTAATTCTTGCACGGAAACAGAAAACGTCCACTTTTGAGTTATGAGAGACCAACACATGAAAACACATTTGTGTCATTTTTTGGTTGAGATTGCTGCTTCCAAAGAGACTACAAATGAGTCAACTATGTCAGAAAGGAATTCTGTATAATAGACCAGTCATTAACAGGTCCAAATGATGAGAGGGAGGGCACTCTGTTTTTAGATCAGTCACTTTTAATGGCAGGACTCAGCACTGAGCAAACTCATTCAGTTTCTACTTTTAGTGTCAAAACACGAGTTAATAAGCACTCTTAAAAAATAAAGACTTTCAGCAGCAATGGGAAGTAGTCGGGGGAAAGTGCTCCCTTTTAATGGTTCATAAGGGTGGCAGTTGCCAATGTTATTAACTTGCCAAATGGCCTCAATTTGTGGGACTCAACAGGGTTTGCAGATTGGGTATTTTTAATAAATGCTTTGCTGGGAGCTGATTTCCGGTTCTGTGTTCAGCAGTGAAACTTTCACTTCACTGGAAATTAATTTCATCAGCTGGAAAAAGTTATTTTCTGGTGAAGCCTGACCCACAGGGGTTACCCAGAGAACACTCAGAAATAAACCATCCTGAGGATGGTTTTAATGAGGTATTTTTGGATGGAGCAAGTGGCTGTACTGCTGCCAGAGGATGTGCAGTTCAAGACATCAGCCTCCTTGGTTCGTCACTTAAACTTTTTTGTAGGATTTTTCTTTCAGGGCTGGAAGAAGTGAATGAAGGTGCCTAATCTGTGTTGCATCTGATAAAGTCCCAGAAGACTTTGGGATGTTGTTTGAGCCATTAAAAGGCTGTGTGTTGATCTAAGCTGTTTGTGGGAGATTGTTCTGATGTAAAACAAAGACAGTAAAGCAGGAATATTGACATCATTGCTGCTTGATGGGTCAACTCCTGGCCACCATTAAGTGGGAAATAAGGTAGGACTTTGTTCAGCAGTAAGAAGTCAGACAAGGATCTGACTAAATGAGTCCTGCCCGTCCCTGTGTGTTTCATCACAAGTGCATAAAATGCTGAGAGCTAAGCAAACCTGCATTCATTCTAGCCACAAACTTTATTCAAAATATTAATTATTCTCTATCCTGGGATGTTCCTTCTCTGTGTTTTCACAACAAAAACTGCTTGGTTTCTTCTGTCCAGGTTACACATCAAGGAATGTACAATGACAAAAAGCAGCTGATGGTCCTTGCCAGAGCGGGTCACACTGTGTGCACAGAGGGTGCATATGGGTTTTAGCCATTAATGCTGACAGCCAGGAGGGCAGTGCGCTCCTCCAGCCCTGGGACCTAAGCTGTCATCAAAAAGCTGTTCTGAAGGAAGCAGTAATGTTTCCTTTTCATCCTTCCTGTGTTTTGGAGCAAGCTTGGACGAAGCTGGTTGCACCATATCTCAGCCTTTGCACAGGCAGTTTTGGGGAGATAATGCTGTGTTTTGGCTAAGCTGCACTGCTGTAGCAAAACATGGCAAATTTTATTGGCCGTGAGGCCTCAGCCTGTGGCTGCTGGGCCTGAGATGAGCAGTCTGGGTCTCTGCTGGGTCACTCAGCAGACTTGAGTGACATAGTTCTCTGTGAAGTATGCACAGAGGGAGAGAACATACTCGAGAATTGACTTTATGAGTTCAGATGTGCGGAGCAAAACAGCAGCACAGATGAATTTAGTGTTCCATGTTGGCCTTCGATTGGCTCCCACCAAGAGGTTTTCCTGTCACTTGCAAGCACATCTTGTTAAGTTTTGGTTGGGAGGCTGTAACAAAGAGCTTGAACAAAATGTGCGTGTTTGTAAATGAAAGCTTAAGCTATCAAAAAATTATTAAAAACGTGCTGAGCAGAAAGAATCCCTTTCAAGGCAAAAAGCCTTGCAGGAACGATTTTCTGGTTGTTGACTGAGGCAGAGGTGAGGTCTGGACCCTCTGATAATGAGGCTTTAAATCCTGTGTGGGCTGGCACTGCAGAATTTTGATATGTTAGCTCTGCCACTGACTGCTTTCTCTCCTACATCCATGGTGCTCTTGGTACGGGCGCGCTACCGAGGTGTGTCGGTGTAAATAGTGCTGATGCTACAGAGCCCCTTAACAGGGCTGGGTTTGATAAAGGATGGATTTATAGAGTGGTCACTGCAATCAGGCTGGCAGAACTGCTCCTAGCCCCAGTGTTTGTGCCAAGGAGAATAATTAGCACCGAGAGAAGAGTTGGAACTGCTCTCCACTCAGAAGTTGAGGCTCTTCCTCAGGCTGTGCATAACCGCCGCAAAGTGCTCAGAGGTGGCCGTGGTGGAGCGGTGGCATTAAACTAACATTTGTTGGGGTGATCCAGCTCCTCTTGTTTTGTAACCCTAAAGTGTTACAGCTGCTTGATTTGGTGTGCAGAATATTGCCTGCATATAAAGAGCTCCAGCTTGTGAGAAGGGAAGAGAAGAGAAGTGCATCTTCTTGCCCCGTGGAATTCTCTCCTCACCGACGCACAGTTATGTTGGTGCAGTGTCACTGGGGGTACGTTAGGAGACTATGAATATGCCACCCATCCTTATGCACTGTCACGAAACCCATTTCCAGTAAGACAGATGCTTTTCTTGGTGATGTGTAACATTATCTGAACAGGAGCTGCTTTTAAGCATCATCACAGCTGAAATTCCAGCGCTCTGCTGGCTGTTGCTAATTCAGCAGTGTATCTTCTATTAGTTATGTTTTCTGGTATGTCAGATGGCAGAATTATTTAATTTGCACTATAACCGTGTTCGCAGTTAACCAGGGCTGATGCTGACTTGGTTAACTGCTGCTGCTAGCTTTGTTTGAGCTACACAGGCCAGTGACACAGTGGAAAATGCAGGTCTGCTGGAACTGGCACTCAGGTTTGTTCTGGGTGTAACTGTTGCTCTTTAACCCTTTCTGTCCAGAGGTGACTTGCTGTACAGCTTTCCATCTCAAAAGGATTGCTTGTTGCCAAATGCTGAGTGCTGGCATGTCATTTGTAATTCACTGCAGCCAGTCATATCCTTGCTTTTTGTAGTGGATAAAACAGTCCAGGAATTTTGTGCCGAGTCTTTTTACACTCCTCACTTTGCAATTTGACCTGTTCCGATGACTTTGTTGCTGCTGTTGCAATTGTTCATGTCTCATGGCTATGGTTTCCAAATAATTTGGGTTTTGTATGTTTTGTCTCGTTTGCATACCTCCAAAGTGCTGCAAAATAAGAGTTCAGATAGCTTGGGAAAAACCTCAACAAAATCCACCAGCAGGCTGTGAAATTTGGAGTAGTTTGCCTGTTGCTAAGAGTAGTAAGACAAGCCTTGGTTGACCCGATGCTTAACTGAAAACCTCATAACATTTTTCAAATCGAAGAAAAAAATCCCCCTCTTTCAATTACTAATATCTTGTGCCTTAGAAATATGATTATACTGTGGTGTCAGGTCATGTCATCAAATGAGCTTTGGGTCCAGATATTAAATTAAAAGGCCCTCCATTTCTCTACTGGTAAAACAAAGTGAATTAACCTTTCAGTAACATCTCCAAATGCCTTTGTGAAATCTGCCTGTGGATTCAATAACTCCTGTAGCCACACGAATTGCATTGGTTTAAGCAGTATACCCTTTTCCAGCTCTTATCTGTGCAATTACTCTCTGTGGCCTGTCTTTCCTTGATTGACCAAGTAATATTCTTGTTTTAATTCTAGTTAATTGCTTGAAACTCTTGAAGTGGAAACAGGCTTTGCTTGATTCTGTGGTGTCCAAGCTCCCGGGCTGGCTTTGATAGCTGTGCAGAGTTGCTGCTTGCACTTGCTTAGAATTGCAGTCATTTAAAAACCAATAACGGAGGGCACTATCTACCCCTGTTATTTAAGCGGCGATGATTTCAAGCAGAGATGGGGAATTGGAAAGTCATTCTCTGCTCTGCACTTTGCACGCTGAGGGCTCCATCCTGCCACGTGCTGAGCCCTCTGAGGCCCTCATGGTTGCACAGCTGAACAAATGGAGTCAGCACCTTGCAGCCCGGCTCCCTGTCAGGCAGGATTGTGAACCCTGAGAGTCACTTAACCTCTTCCTGACTCTATTTAACCTTGGATGTAATGACAGAGGGGGATAATCACGTCTGTCTCTCTTAGGGGCAATTTGAAGCGTAATTAATTGCTATTAGTTAAAGCATTTGAGATCACCCGTTGAGAGGTACTAAAGGAAGCCGGGGGCTGAGGGGGGAGCAGAGCCCTTTCTCATGCTGAGGGTAGAGCACAAACAGCACAAATGCCATGCTCTCACAAATCACTGGGCTTCCAGATCTCCTCTAAGGAGTTGGCCAGGACTTTGTTATGAAAGTACTGACAGTTTAAGTTAGTGTATTTAATATGAAAGCAGTCTGCATTAAAACGTGTGCGTGTTTAAACTATCTCTTTGAAAAAAAAATCTCATGTAAAATGTATGCACACCACTTTGTTACTTTATTTATCAAGATTTTATTATGTACAAGATGCTAAAAGCACGCACGGCAGTGACATGGGTAGGGTTATAAATCATTATGCATTAATGATGGGCAGAAGGTATAAGGTAGTGCTTTCTGAACTCCAAATGCCCAGTCTGTGCTGCTGTAGTGTCCTAGTTGGGATGCTCAGGTTAGGGGTTGGCAGGGGCTGTCGTCCTTGCCTGACCTGCAGGCACTGCTGGCCTCCTGCAGCTCTGGCCGCTTGGAGATGGTGACATGAGGACAGACAGACCATGTCACTGCTCATGTCACCGTGAGCAGTCTCAGCTCAGTGATGCAAGTCAAGGACAGCTGCCTTCTGATCAGGTAGAGAGCCACTGTGTGAAAGTGTCTCTTTTAGAAAACCATTTCTTTTCAGTCTAAAAATCACTAGTGATGGGGAATATGAATTTCCATCTAAATTTGACTGGCTGCAGCACGCAGCCAGCTCTGGAGCTTACTCAGCCTTTGGCACCCAGCTTGAATAGCTTGTTATAATGAAATTTAGAGACTGACTTTTCTCGATTTCTATCACTTCTTAATCTTTGGATTTAAGCTGTTGACACACTGAGCTTCCTGACTCCCTTTGCCATGAAACACATCTTTCAGTCCTGATGTTTTTCTTATGGGTCTTCTGAGCCCGCTCCAGTTTGAACTCATTGTTGATTTGTGGGCCCAGAACTGCAAACAGCATTTCAGAGGTGCCAGGCATAGAGGCCCTCTCCACGCCTACTTACTATTTTAATTTATATATTCAGTGAAGTTCCTTTTGACAACTCCATCATTTTCTTTCAAAGCTATATTGCCAGCATTGTTTGGATTTCTTTTGCTTCTAATACATTTAAAGCCCCTTATATACTTAGAACATCATTATTACCTCTGCTGGCTGTAGATACTGCTTTGATGTCCATTCGCTTCCTTTATCTATTTTGTACAAATTGTTAGCTTTTGATTTATATTCATTAAAAAACAGCTTCACCTTTCTTCCATGTGCTATGCTAATACAGCTTCCCCTCTTCTAAGGAAACTGAATTAACCTTGTACTGTTCAGCTGTAGAGAGGTTATATTATATCACTGGGCTTTGTAGTTTCAAATTAAACAAAGCATGAAGTAACTTAACTTAAAGGATGTTTTTTCCATATTTAAGCAAGTAGAAACCTGTGGTTTTTGGAAAGAGGACTTGATTACTTTAGGCAATTCTGAAAATTTGCCACAAGTTTATTTTAAATGTAGTGAGGTGACTTTGTGCAACAGGGTGCATCTGTTTCATGCACTGCTCTGGAGACATCTTTAGAATTGCCATCTGGTCCTAATACCTTTGTACACTGAAGTTTTAAGAATCTCTTAAGTTTTACTTTTACTTACACTGTCATCTTTGAACAGTTCATTGGTTAAAAAAAAGAAGCCCTTCAATGAAAAATTCTCCATTTGAATGTAATAAAAACATGTAGGCTATTCACTAGATTGTTCCTTGCTTTGAAATCCTCTTTGCCTCCCTTCGGCATCCCATGGGATCCTGCAATTATGGAAAATGTTTTCACAGGATACGATGTCTGAAAATTTATCAAATTGCTACCATGTCATATCAATTTTGTGTCATTCTTACCTTACCTGACAAATGGGTTTATATTATTTTTTCCTCAGTCTGCTTTTTGTTTAAGAAACAAAAAATCAGTTCACAAGGTGATGTGAGCACTTAGTTTTCTATTTCCCCATGTGATATCTTTGTTTTACATCAGGTAAGAAATGTGTTGTGGCATCATTTTGGAAATCACATCGAGCTCAACCCTGCAGTTCTTTATTTCTTCACAGTCCTCAAAGCAGTGTTTCCATGAGGATGAAGCTCCAGCACCTTTCTGTGCCCAAACCAATGCTGGGTCATTGGGTCTTTCTTCAAAGGTACCCAGAGAAGATGCTGGACCTCGAGGTTGTTCCTGCTATCAGTAAATCCAGTCCATGGAAAATAAGCTGGGTTATATATTTTCCATCACTTCATCTCCCAAAAGACCCACTAGCTTTCCTTTAAATGCCTCTCTAATTAGAGGAGATTTAATCTGACTCCCTCTCCCGTCAGCGATAATGGCTCTGAGTGAAGCCTGCTTGCTTGCTTGCTTGATTTCCCTTGTCTGCTGTTCATCAGCCATGCCTCTTGAATTTTCCCAGAGAAACCGTATTTCTCATGTACTGGATCAGTTGAGAGCTACTTGGTTTTCAAGGTGAGGAATGTGGTGGTGCCTGCCGTGACTGTGCCACAGTGTGCCTTCCTAGCTCCTACCAACTTTACAACAGGAATGGTGGAGAAAAACCTTGTCGAAAATACTGGGTTTGTGTAAATTTTTTAATTTGTAGCACGAAGGCAAAGAGAACTTTAGAACTCCTCAAATTGCAGGTGCTCTCACATGGATCCAGGGACCTGTGGTTTAAGTAGGCAGCCCTCGTGCCCCAGCAGGTCAGGAAGAGCAGGTGCCACCATGGACTGTGGGGGGGGTCTTCCAGAGAGCCAAATTCTGAGCACAGAGGTGAGAGTGCCTGGCCAGAGCCTTATTAAATCTGTATTATTTGCTGATTGAGAACAGGGAATGGCCTCAGCACGTGCTACTGCACGTGCCTTAGATGTCAAGCTCTCTTGTTTTCCTACTGGGTGATGCAACTGTGTTTCTGCATTAGGAAATGGAGTTATCTTGAGATGTGCAGGAGTGATTAGAGGTTTTGAGTGCCAGTACTGGGATCCTGTGGAAAGGCTGGATGTTTCAAGAGCAGGTTTCTTTCGCATTTCTCAAGTCAGGCACAGGAAATTACTGTTCAGTTCACATCTGCTCTTAACCCTGTTGAGATCAAATTTGACACTGTTGTAAAAACGAAAAAAGAAAATTGTTAAAGCAAAGCCCTGCATCTGTGTTAGAAGGCTCTGCTCCCAGAAGTGCTGCTTTCAATGCTGCTCAGTTAAAACTCCACTTCTTAGCCTTGCAGGAAGTCTGTGTGCTTACCGTAAGATCCAAAGTATTCAACTAAAATGAATTTTCCCACTTGTTTAGTTCATAGTGACTGAGAAGGGGCAGGACCTTTTGGTTCTTGACACCTTACCCACACCTTCATATGCCACCGATTTAATCTCTTTCCATTGCAGCCCATCTGAAAAATCCTTTGTAAGGAGGCTGCACACTTCCTATCCTCATGTACTGTGCTCAGTACATTTCCTTTCTTTGCACTTTCGAATCTAGAAGATAGTGTTAGCACTTAAAATAAACGTGTGATAGTGGGTGCGAAGAGGGAATGGGGAGAACAAGTTTTCCGTCTGTCAAAATGAAGACATCAACCTCTGCTTTTATTTTTTTTGGCGTGTGTGCTTTAAATAGAATGACTGGGTTGGGTGACTTCCAAGTGTTTGCTGCATTTGGCAATCCTTCTAAGTTGTAACAGATGAAGTTCTGCTGTTCCATATGATGTGCTCCTTCCCCCTTTTTCAGTGACTCCTTGAAACTCCTTGGGAATTCAGTGTAGCATTCACATCTGTTCCGTGGATGGATGTCCAAGGCTAACAAAATGCCTACTGGACTTGGAGGCTGCTCTGCCAAAAGCCATATGGTTGTGTTTTAGTTTTGCGAGCACAGTGCAGTAAAGAAAGGAGGTTGGGCCAAGAGGGAAGTGAAGGGAGGAGGGATGGAGCTTCAGATGGGTAAATGAAGGTAACTTCTCGTGATTTGGTATTGGATTTGGTATTTTTGTGTGGAAGAATATGCTTGTTATTTATGTTCTGATTTTCTTCAGGAGTGGGGCTCATGAAGAGCTCTTACCTGCTGCAGCTTCACTAGGGGCTTTGAGAGACGCCTTACTGTTTTGAAATATCTTTTATTGAGGGTTTAAAAGATGTTCTTTGGTGAAATCTAAATTCCAAGCTCAAGATCATAAGCAAAAAAGGGAACCTGAAGGGTTTAAATTTTTAGGAGCCTTTATGTTCAAGTGTAACAGTTGGAAGTGCTTTCCAGAAAAACTGCAGCATGTAGTTAAGAACAAGCGTTCCTGTTTTAGAGGTGCCTGATTTTTATCCATTTTTTTGTTTCTGAAATTCTTTTTAGATGTTGTCACCAGTTCTGATTTATTTGTGTAGAGCAGTGTTAACAAGTCAACCAAGGCAGTCCCCCACAGTACAGGAAATTATCCAAGATGTGTTAAGAGGCAGGCTTGACCTGCAGGCTCTTCACTATCAGGCAGACAGGACAGACAAGTGGTAAGAGAGAAAATGGGTCACCAAAGTGGGCTGATGGACATGGGAGCAGCCTGAAACCCTAGCCTCTGCCTCTTCTTTTTTCTCTTCCTCCTCCTCCTCCTCCTTCCTTTTCTTTCTTGACCATTTTCTCCCAGGCAAATGCTGAACAACTCAACAAGGTTAATAGTTTGCAAGCTGTAGAACACTGCACTATCTCCCACTGAAACACAGCTGCCATCGTGCTGCATAAAGAGTTTGAAGCCATTGAGATGGGTTTACAGAAGTGCCTCAGTTTCCCAGGAAATGTTCCCTTGACTTTCTGGTGTTCTTAGCTGCTGCACAGACTCTCGGTGTATTTACACAGGTGTGTCACTGCAGTGCTTTCAGAATCCTGTTCCGAAGAAAGAAATGCTCTAAAATTGAAAGCAGTGCATGTAAGCAATGCAGTTACATTTTGGTGAAGCTGAAAGGGGTGCTCAGCCTTTCCTTTGTGGAAAGGGGTGTGCAGTGTTTATGCACAGATATTATTTTTCTTGTCAGCTGAAAGAGTGAGCGTAGCTTAGGAGGGTGGCTGCAAGTCTCCTGAGAGGGCATTTGTTCAGTCCTGACTTGAAAGTAACACTTATTCATCATGTAAAATGCTGGTAAACAACAGTAGCATAAGCTGTAATTGGTGCTTGTGAGCAACTCGTGTGATTTTTCTGTTCCTATCCACAAATAATAGCAGGATGAACTCCTTCGTCAGCATTACACAGGCCGGACTGAAGTGTGTCCATTCCTTTTTTAATGTGCATCTAAGCAAAAAATAGTGTCCTGAGTCTTTGCTTGGGATCAGCCTCTGTGCTGGGTTTGAAAAAAAGTAATTTGTTGCACATATGCAGGTACTTTTCAAAGCCTTCCTTAGTATAGTAATGACATTTTGAGAGTAGTTTAGATTATTCATAGACAATAGTTTGTAGGCATTGCTTCCGATTTAAGAGCACTCACATCTGAACCTTGAATCAAGAGAGCAGCTCTAGTTTCCCTTCTGTGGCTTCTTCTGAAGTGTTTGAGTAAATTCAGTGTAGATTTTAGGAAGGGATCAGCTGGCCTTTTGTTCAATGCTGCAGTGGTACAAAGAAGTATCAGCCCATCTCCCATACAAAGCTCTGGGGTTCCTGTGTGCTGTGTCTGTAAAACTCTTCAGGGGTTGCCCATTTATGGGGAACAGCAGGAAGGTCTCCAGGAAGGCCAGCAGCAGTCGTCCTAACCTGGGACTGGACATCTTCTCTCCATCCCTGAGAGATGTCTGGCCTATTGGACGTGCTTCTCTTCCCCTCCCTTATGTTCCCAATGGCTTGGCTTTAACGCAGGCCATTTCCAAATACTTAAAAATGCTCCCAGCAACTTCCTTTCCAACTTCCAACCTCCTCCTGTTCCCAGCTGTGCTGTCTTTATTCCCATGCCCAAATGTAGCTGGTAGCTGTGGCAACAGCAGTAATAACCTACATGGCAATAGCAGGAGGTACAGGGCAGGGCAATGGACTGTCTGTGGCTGGTGGTCTTAAAGTGCCCTTAGGGGACTGGTGATAGAGAAAAGCCCCCTGCACCATGGCCCCTATCTGGGATGTCGTGTAACTGTAAATGTGCACTTAAACTCCTTGAAGTCAGAGGGATTTTAAACATGTGCTTACTTTCATGGAGCTGACACATGGTCTACACATGCTTTGTCCTGCTCATCCCAGAACCGGAGAGTCTAGAGTGATTTTTAATTCAAATTTTCCACTGATTCACCTTGTGTCTTGAGTTTGTCCCAGTATCTTTCCTACAACTAAAGTTTATGATGTCTTTTTCTTCCTGTGTCAAACAGGGTGTCCCCACTGTAAAAATGCCATTCCACATTTCACAACTGCTGCTGAAGTCTTTAAAGAAGATCGCAAGGTAACTTGCTGTTAATTATTTCTGTGATATTTAAGAATGTTTTCCATAATTTGTACTTTATAGGCTTTTCTTATTGATAAGGTGATAGGTTTGTAGATAAAATTCCTGTTACACTAAAAGAAATGTATCTGCATCATAGAGGTTGTATCTTTTTTGGTCAAATTGAGTTACACTTCCAACCTATTCTGTTTTCCCTAATTTGCTGTCTTTTATGTTTAAGTCTTTGTGTAAGAGTTACTTTGTATGAAGTGAAACACAATTCTTTCTCATTGAGGGATTAAATAAGGATAATTCACATCATCTCCATTCCCCTTCAACTTTTGTCAGCTGTTAGGGTGCATGTAGAGAAACCACAAGTTGTCTGATAGTCCTGAAAACCTCAATCATTTAACTAATCCTTGCTTGCATAGCACAAAATATCATATACTTCTGTAAATTGGCTGACTTGAGCCCAGGATGTTCCTCTAGGACCCTGATGCTTCAGTCTTGAAAATGCATGTCATGGCTGAATCACACTGGGTAATTTCCTTGCATCAGCTGAACCATTTTAACTGAGCACATGCAGATCTAGGATTTAAAAAAAACCCACCACTCGAGCCCCTGGATTTAACCAGATAACTAGCTAGGAACCTGTTTGTTATCTTTCAGTGAACCGTACTTCATTCTGATCTCTGAAGCTGTTCCAGCTTCACAATTGCTTTGTATTTAGGTGTGGCAAGGAAAAGATTTGGCAATTTAATGTGGAAATTATTCTCTACACCTTCCTCAGGAGGGGAAACAGAGAGGGAGATGCCGAGCTCTTCTCCCTGGAATCCGGTGACAGGACACATGGGAATAATTCAGAGCTGTGCCAGGGAAGGTTCTGACTGCACAGTAGGAAACACTTCTTTTACCAAGAGGGTGATCAGTCCCTGGAACAGGCTTCCTTAGAGAGGTGGTCAATGCCCTGAGCCTGTCAGTGTTTAAGAGACATTTGGACAACGTCTTAACAACAGGCTTTACCTTTTGGTCAGCTCTGAATTGGTCAGGCATCTGGACTAGATAATCCTTGTAGGTCCCATCCAACTGAAATAGTTTAACCTATTCTGTATTCTAAATGAAGAGGTAATTTTGTAACAGTTGTATTCAGTAACAGAAGAATTTTTGTAACTTTTTTTCTTTTCCTCTCATCTGTTCTGTAACTCACAGAAAATGCATCAGATTGACAAGAAACAAATCATTCTTGTATCACCGACTGCATAAATTAGGAGTCCATCACTTCTGCCCTCTGGCACACGGAAGATACATAGGCATACAGCTTTTAGTTCTCCTACTGCTGTAAATTGGTTTGCTCAGATGCCTTTTGGTTACTTTTTTGTTTCCAAGATTTCTGAGAAAGTATCCTTGTTTTCCCACTTCTCTGGTAGTTCCCAACTAAGCCTCTCTTTCCTAAACTCATTAAAATTTCAGTCAGAGGAGGTGAAACAAATGTACCAAACAATGTGAAACTTGCTTATTAGAGCCCCAGGATGTATTAACAAGCAATCTGAATCATGGCACAGTTAGCTGGACAGGGTGGTGGTGGGAAATGCAGGCCTGGGAAGCTTTTCCTTCAGACTGCAGGTTATGAAAGGACTCCAAGAGCAGAGCAGTGATTGACGGTCGCAACTCTTGACTTCAGTTTAAGGCTGAAGTGGGGAGATATAAAATGTAATGAGTTGGAACAGGAGAGCCAGTAAGGAATATTAAGGCTGGTACAGTTTTAAAGAGGTGTGTGCAGTTAGGGAGAATGATGTTATTCCACCCCAATGACTTATGAAAGTGCCAGGGATTGATTATGTTGGGAGCCCCTATTTAATTGTGTACAGCTATAACCTGCCAAGGTGCTTCTTGCTGCCAGTTTGTGCCATTGTGGAAAAGAAAACAAACCTGTTTTAGACTTTAGGAGGGCACATCGCTGTTCCCACAAGCAGCACGGGGTATATTCCCATGTTTCAAACTGGACTGAGCCTTCAAACTAATTCGTAGTTCTGTAGTGTTTCAAACTTCGGTAAAATCACTGCTTAAGAGGAAGGAAGTATTTATTCTTTCAAAAACAGGGCAAGATTACTAATTTTCATTTTAAGTAGTAGTTTCTTTTCACTACTTCATTTCTGTAGTAGTGTCCTTTTTTTTCTCCCTGGAGAAAAGTTTTTCACTTAACAGAGTATGGCAGCATTTAAACTGTATCTTCTTTTTAAAAGAAGTGTCTTTTAATTAAACATTTAATCCTGCAGAAGCCAAAGAACAATCAAAACATTCCATCCTTGAATTGGTTATAAATGGTATCTTAAAAGGTATCCTTTGGGAGGCTTTGAGTCTTTACATTGGAATTTTGAAGATGAGCAGAGCCTGAAGCTGTTTAATACGTGTCTCTGGCTCTGCAGATCGACTGCAAGGGGGTGGTTTTGGCGCAGAAGCCCCCCTCCCCCGGGGCTGTGTGTAATGCTCTGCACTTTTTCATCATCTGCACTGCTGGAGTTGGAGTTTAAAAATGCGGCGTTCAGAACATTGGCCCCAAATGTCAGCTCTCGTTGGCCACATCACTTGTGGTGGTTTTAGCGGGAATCCCCAGCCTGCTCGCTGGCCTGGGGCAGTCCTGTGGCTGCTGCAAAACACGGCTTGGGCTGAGACCCATAAACCAAAGCCTCCAGTCTTTCCGTCTTCCTGGAGAAATTCAGTGCCAGTAGGACCAGGTCAGTGGAGAGGCTACTCCAGTGGCAGTGAGCATATTGTTTCAGTTATTTAAAAGGAAAAAAAAAGCCATCTGGAGCATTCTTACCTTGGGGCGCTGTGGCTTTAGCACACAGCTGCCAGGGGAAAGCCTTTGGCCAGTGCCCCGCAGCTCGAGTTCTGGCAGTGACCAGTGAACATCAGAAAATGCAAATGTGAGGGTTGTCACTTTGCTGAACAGATTGAAGAGCAGGAAGGCATGTTCAGTAACTGCTCCACAGTCTTTCTGGAAAACTAAATCTTTCAAAAATCTGCATTCTGCCTTTTGGCTGATCCTAAAGCTCAGCTTGAAGGAACTGATTTGTGATGTTCCAGCTTGGATTTGCTGCAGGAAAGCTCCTGACTCCTCAAGGCCTCTCAGTAACAAATCTCTGGCACTCCTGCAAAGGGGCTGCTCTTTGACCAATCTTTCCATTTTCACAGGAGACTGTTCTGTACAAATGCATTGACCCAAATCAGAGCACCACAGCTGTGTTCTAGTGAGTTCCTACAGAAACAGCTGAGATTGCTGGAAAGGGTGCAGCAAGTGGGGTGAGCTGGGGTGTTAGTGGGGGGCTGCCAGTCAGCAGTGAAACTGGTGGGTCCCCAATGTGTATTGTGAATCACAATTTAAAATGATTATACCAACCAAATGACTGTACAGAGTTATCCAAATGAGTTAATATTTTGGTTTGGCCAGGAATTTGATCCCTGTTTGCTTAAAAAGCATGTGCTGAATTTCTTTTTAATTAGACTCTTTAAATATGGTGATGTTAGCACTGTACATCGTGGTGCACTAATGGATGTCCCCTTTGCAAATAGGCCCGCTTTGAGAACAGCTGATGAGCTGCACCTCCTGTAATGCTGCCATGCCACATCTGGGCAGCTAATAATGAATCTCCCATTTGCAAGGCCTTTCACTTGGAGAACAGTAGCAACAAGCTTTAGCAGACCAGCCCCTAACTGCTGTCAGGATCCAGAACAGGTGATATAAATAGAAACCTATGGAGTAATCATAGGGAAGAATGCACATCTGTCTTATTTATAGGTGCTTTTAAGACATTTGGCAACAACAGACTTTTTTACTAGTAATCAGGTAATTGTCATCTGGAATTGATTATACTTTAAAAATGTTGTTTGGAAGCATTTATTTCCATGCTGCAATTTTGTTTTTACTTTTTTTTAAGCTTATCAAATATCATTCCTCTCTGAAATCAATATTCAGTTAGCTATTCACTTCCATTTTCATAACAAAAGTCAATATTAGCTCTAGCAGAGATTTATTTCCTTGAATCAATAAACCAGTGTGTGGCAGTACATATTTTAACAGGAGAGCAACTACGATTGCAGGGGGTTATTTTTACTGTATCATCACATGGTGACTGGAAGACAAACTGTTAAAAAAAGAAAGAGCTTTAAAAACAGAAAGGAGGAGTTACCTGGAAGGTCAAGGGATCCCACTTTCAATTTTCTACACAGCTGTTTGAACCGTTGAATGTAATTGTGTTTCTTACCTGTAAGATCCCTCTAGAGCAAAAAGTTGTTTCATAATTCTGTTGGATGGGAACTGTGATTCGTGATGTATGATTAGATTATACTGCAAGTACTTCTTTTTCTTCTAACGCTTAATAACAAAATAAGGCGTCACCCTTCTGTTACAGTTGGGGCACATGGAGATCAGTGGTCACATTTTCAGCAGAGCTCCACTTCTACTGAAGCACCTCAATGAAAAGTTCTGGTTTTTGCAACAGCTCAGCTTTTGCGATCAGTCCTCTTCATCTGAAAAATATGCCATGCTCTATTTCCTCAGAGCTCTTCAGAGCTGCCCATACACTGCTCATACACTGCTCACGGTCATTGCCATGCTGAGTTAAGTTTGCAACCCTGTAGTTAAGCTCCCCGTTTTTTGGTAAAACCATGAAAAATTGTTGTGGGATTCCTTTTTCAAGTAAAGGTATTTTCCAGTCCCAGATGTTGCTAGACTCATATTAACCTATACTGACGATGGAGAAATGCCTACTTATCTTGTGGGTTATTGTTGTTGCTGTTGTTATCATTATTATGCATTACTATACATACTCACCTGATATTAGTAATTATATTAGGGTGCATACCAGTGGTGAGAAACTACCTGTAAAATTAAGAAAGTTGGATGTACTCCAGGAAACTTCCTCTGGGGTCCACGGTCTCTGATTGATTATCTTTTCATTTGATAACATTTCTACTCCTGATACAGCTACTGAACAGGCTGGTGATAGACCTGAACAGCATTGGCTCTGGAGAAAGGACTTGTATATAATGATGTATTGTCAGTATCTAAGGCAGCAGAGCTTTGGGTTATAGAGAATCCATAATCCCGTGGAGTTTTGTGCATGGTGCAGATATAGCACTTACAGCTTTTTCTCCCTGAAATGTTTTTTCAATGGATTTTCCCCTCTGGTTAGACGAAAGCTCAAGAAATTAAATTTTAGCCCTAACAATCAAAATCTCCATAAAATCAATCTTGCCTTCTGAAAGCTGTTACGGTGGATTTTTCCATAATGGACATATATATATATATATATATATATATATATAAACACACACACATAAATGTTAGACCAATGTTAGCAGAGTTTCTTTCTCTCACAGATTTTTAGAGGGTTTTTCCCTCTTCCCTTCATGAGAGGTGATGCCAAGTGTCTTGGCTCCTGGACACCTATCAGAGATGTCTTAGGCTTAATATGTCTGCAGTTTCTGGTGAATAAACCTAGTGGGTTTGTAGGTCGAACCATGTAGGTCTTGCTAACCTGTGCTCTCCAGTGAACTTCTGTGTAACTTGTTGCTGGTGGTTGAATATGAAGATCAATTCTGAGAGGAGTATTCTCCAGAAGTCTTTTGGGGTGTTGTTTTTCCTGACTCCATTTCCTTCTTTAGTGAAGCAGAAAAGCTGACTGTTGCTAAGGGGGTTGAGAATGAGGGGAAACTCCCCCTACAGTGTATCACTGCTGACTTGAGCCAGCACTCTGCATCTTTCTACATGCAGCCTTTCAGCAGAGCCATGCAGGAGTTCACTCTGGTGGGACACAGCTCTACCAGCAACGGAGCTCAGTATTCACAGTCCGTGAAAACACAGACAGAAAGAAGCGAAGGGCATCAGTACTATTTGCTGAAATTCTGGTGTGTCTCAGAGTTCAGCTGTCTGGAGTTGATAGAATTGAGGCGAGAATTGGTCCTCAGTCCAGAAGTGTGTTTTGCTGCAAGTGTTTTCCAGCATCACTTTTCTCTTCTCTCAGTGCACTATATTTGATCTTCCGCTGTGAGACAGGCAAGACAATTAGGACTGCGATGCTATGATAATGAGTGCACAGAGATGGTAGCAACCTCTATATTTAGGCTGCCTTAACATTTCCACTCTAAAGTAATCACTCAAGCTCTCCTAAGTACTCTTACTCAGCCACTGTTGGCAGCAGGCATTGAAATGCAGCCTCAGATACAGTCTTGGGAATCAGATGTTTCTCTATGAAATTTTGCTCACGTCTTATGAGTTACAAGGCTTTTGAAAATCGCCGTTCCTCTTCTCTCACTGGCTGTAAAAATAACCGAACGTGTGTGTTCTGAAGAGCTGGGCTCAAAATGGTGTTTGCAGGAGCAGTGGCGGGGCTGTGTGGGAGCTTGCATTAGGAGCACTGCAGAGAGGACAGACCCTGGACACGTCTCCCAAATGCTGCTCCAGATGTGCCATGAGACCTGTTAGACACAGCATTGGACTCATGCGGCTGCTGCGGACAGACTTAGACTGGGATCTTTGTGTGCACAACTCGTGCACAGCTTAGGTTTCCCTGTGCTGAGGAGAGCTGTGTCTCAGGGACGCTACTGAGCGTTTCTGTCAGAAGCCACCTCCTCAACGTCCATCAGTCATCTGTTCTGAGGCAACAGCTGAAGATGTTCTGAACAAGGTTAACAGTGGCTTGTAGCATTGCATTCCTGCACTGCACCCCCTCCTCACTGGGGGCTGTTCTCACAAAAGCCTTTTGTAAATGAGATTGGACTCTTTGCTCCAGCCAGTACCAATTTAGATGTTTCCAGAGGTACAGATGAAGAGAGCTTCTCTTCCTTCTTCTTTCCAGTGTACTAAAAACTAATTTTCTTAATATCCAAGACACTAAGAACAGATGGATCATCAGTCACAACCAGCTTCATGCCTCAAACCAGCTACTAAGATCTGGAGGAATACATGCATAACTTCCCCTTTTTCTGGCTGTAATCTCTCTCTGTGTGATATTTAGAGCAGTGAGAAAAAAAATTATTTTATTTATTCTTCTAGTTTTTAGGAAACCAGGACTTCTGATGCCTTAAGTGGCCACCTAAAACATAGAGACTAGACAAGAATTAAGAAAATAAAAGAAGCTATTTTTTTGAAGGGCCTTAAAAGGTACGCCCTGGGCAGTCCAAAGGCTACACCCCAGATGGACCCCCAGGATGGACACTGGGTCACGAGTTCTTCACACTTTTATAAGTTTGGTTCATTTGCATATCAGGGTTCATTCTCCAATTATAACCTCAGTTTCATGATGGAATTACCCCAAGTTTGCCCCCCTTTAGAGGCTTTTAGTTTACACATTTTGGGCCTGGCGTCCTTGGAGTGGAAGCCTGGAGAGGTTTGTTATGTCTGACCAACATGAGAGGACAGCAGCTCGCAGGCCACAAGGAACTTCAGTTACACACCAGGCAGGGCAGGATTTGAAAAATATAAGAGTTAAAACCTAAGGCATCACTTCCAGTATTCTTTCTACCTTCATGCTGTGTCATGAAATAAATGTTTGTCTCCATTCTAAGCCTTTCTTTACACAGAAGTAGCCAACAGAGCTCTAAATTTTGGCTGGCTGCTAAGGTCAGGAAGGCAGACATACTTAGATGAAACTCTTTTGCAGTTTATTATTCCTAACCTTTCATTTAAATTGGCCCTGAATGTGTAGGAGTCTGTGTTTACAAAAAGAAAAAAAAAGGGATCATACATGTTTTTAACAGCTCTCAAGAGTCCTGGTTCTGTAATAGCCTTATTAATGTTTAAAATCAAAAACCAGATATTTAAGTTCAGAGCACTGTTCACTTTATCTAGTACTTTCCACCTGAAGACAGAGCAAGCAAGATCATACTGAATATTGTCTTGTCAGGCTTTCAAAGCTATAACAAAACAAGCAAATTAACTGAAGTTGGCTTTGCCAATCTCTTTTAATTACTGCTAGGATAATGAGACCAGGTTTTTTCATTTTGACAGTGTCACCATGAAACAGGAGGGCTTTGTGGAATATTAAGTGATCTTTTAATTATGGAAGCACAGTTCAATTGCAACTCTAAAGTCATGCAAGCAAAAGGTATTTTGATCAGCTGTTTGAAGGAGGCTTGGGGAACGGAAATTTCAAATTAAGATGTGTCTGCTATGAAATTAGCACTTGATAAATTGTAACCCGCAAAAAAAAGTTGCAAAATGTCATTCCTCTGATTTGTTTGGTTTTTTTACATAGGTTGTACTTTAACGTGCTTGCCCTTCAGCAGGGCCTGGCTCGGGCTGTGAAGGCAGAGCTTGTGTGAGCAGCCTGCGTTCAGAGCCCGAACTGCTGCTCACAGGAGCAGTCAGGGTGAAGTCACAGCACGGGGTTCAGTTGCTTTGAGTAGAAGCCTATGAATTACATTTTATTTCGGCATCAGAACTGTTAAGGGCAGCCCCTCCTTAATACTTCAGAGAGTCAGGACTTGAATGTTCAGAGCTGCTGCTCTGGGGCTGTGAGGCTGTGTTTCCTCACCCTGCCTGTGTGGAAGCAGGCGGGGACTGAGGGTGTTGCTCTACTGCCAACAGGCTGAAAGTGTGGCAGGCTCTTTCCTACTCAGGGTTTGTCTATGTGACAGTAGCATCTAGAGGTTTCAAAAGGAATTAAAGCCCACTTTGCTAATGGCTGCATATAATGTAGTCCTGAAAAAAAGACAGGGAAGGAAATATAAACCCGTGGTGAGACTGTAAGCAAGCAACCTTCTTCCCTATGTGCAGTGCTTGGTAGACAACGCTCTGGCCTCTTACCCATCCCCATTTGACCTTGGAAGAGCTGCATGGAGTTTAGAAAAGCTATTTGGAGTAGAAATCATTAACCTATGAAAAGGCTGTGTAAGTGACCATCCATGTTTGGTAACTTCTCCGAGCATTAGCCATGCCACAGGAAGGAGGTTGGGTTAGGTGGGTCGTTACCGTCACCAAAGCCACTGTCACTGTTCATCACTTAAAACCAAAGTGGAGGAAAAATATTGCAGCATGACAGAGCCGTGACCACTGTGCTTGGCTTTGATTTTATTAACCCAGCCTCTGGATTTCCTGTTTGGAGTCTATCGCAGAGCTCAGTGGGAAGGCTGGGAAGGTGATTTTCTGCTCTGTGAGTTGAACGTGCCGTGCAGCTGCACAGGCCAGGTGATGACGACCCTCTGCTCTCCCTCCACAGCTGAGCCCTTACAGAAGCCACTGCATGTTTGGCAGAAGACTTGGACCTCTGGCATTGCTAAGGCTAAGCTGCAGCAGCATCACCGTGAAATGGGCTCTTGCTTTGTCTTCTCCTGCCTCAGTGTGATCTCTTGTGTTTCAGATCGCCTACGCTGCAGTGGACTGTGCCAAAGGACAGAATCATGACCTGTGTAAGCAGGAGGGGGTTGATGGCTACCCCACCTTCAATTATTACAACTATGGGAAATTTGTGGAAAAATACACGGGAGATCGAGGGGTAAGTGAAAGCAAGAGCCATCACCTGGTACAGGGAGGAAAGTCTCCTCTGCCTGTCCTGCCTTGCAAATGAAAACTGAGGAGTGAATTTTTACCATGCTGGAAGAATGTTGAACTGCCTCTGTTGCTGTCTTACGTGGATTGTACCACAATCCTGTACATCTCTGCATTAGGAACACACTTGGTCTATTTTTAGGAACCTGAGAAGAGGAAAAAGGATTAGATTTGGTAATGCTCTTTGTATATTTTATTCTTTAAGCTGAAGTCTATGAGTGAATTTGGACTGAGTGAAAGGGAAGGGTTTATTGCATGCGCTGCTGGCAGAAATGCCAGAAAACACAGGACTTAACTCCTGTCAGTTCTGGATTGCATGGACACTGCAAACGTGTTACAGGTCCACCAGGCTGCCAAATGGTGACAGACCATTGGTTTTATAGCCAGGACAAAGCTGTCCTTTGGAGACTAGGGGAAAGTAAATATCTCATTTGCCCTGAATCAGATTCACTCCTGGCACTCAGGATGGGAAGACAAATCGTGCCATCTACCCCTGGGCTGAAGTTTCATTCTTTTGTCTTGCTGTGGCCAGCTAATTATATGCTATGAGTGCAGGAAATGGAGGCAGAAATGGCATAATGCCTTCAGTGGTTGTAAAGTTCCTGAAAAAATAAGGAAGCAATTCAATTATTTGTGGGCCGCCTTTGTCATAACCTCCTCGAGGGAGGTTACTCCTCAGCAGCCATTGATTGCCTGGGGTCTGGATTCCCCAAGAAAAACTTGGGGTCTTTGAGCCATGCAGTGATTTTGAAAAAAGATTCTTGCCTGAAAGTTATTGCTGCTCTTAGAGCTCAGAAAATTATACAGAAGCATGAATTAAAAAGCCGGGTTCTGAGGTTCTCTGTTAGTCAGGATCTTGGGGAAGTATTCATGGAGCTTCGCCTCCCAGTTTTCTTCAGCATACTTGGACCCCAGTAATTACCATTTCATGGTGCTGATCCAGCCGTTGTTATGGATACCGTGTTTAGTTCCAATCCTGGATCTTTTCTTAAAAGTAAAGATGGGTGCAGTATCCAACAATTGAAGTAAGATTTCAGCCGCAGTTTTTGCATCTCTAACCCATACTTAGAGAAATGACATATGAAAGAAAGGATCTGTGGTGGCTGATAAAAAGGAGTGTTCTGAGGCCACAGCAGTTGGGAGATACTTATCCATACACTGGAAAGTGGACTAACGAATCCCCTATATGCAGCCAACCCTTTCTTGGGTAAAAATTACCCAACAGGAACATCCCAGTCTCTCTGCTGTTGGCTGCTCTGTTCCCCTTCCACCTCTCTGGGGACCTACTGTCTTCTGCTTGTGCAGCACTGAATTAGGGTTTGTTATCTCTTATCAGGGTAATGCTGGAGGCAGTGCTTAGCACAGTGCCTTTCGTGGGGGCTGTTGATTGCCAGATGTCTCCAGGTGACAAATAGCCAAGCTTGTCACTTCATTTATTTTCAGTGGAAGAACAGTCAATAGTTTTAGGAAAGTGTTTTGTTGTTCAGCCTTCTAAAAGCTTTGCGGTTTGGTTTTGGTTTATTTTGTTTTGTTGTTCCCCAACACTGTTTTAAGTCTTTGACTTCTGTTAGTTGCTATCTACCTTTGGTATTTTCCCTCTTCATCACCAGTTTTGAGTGGTGTATTGTGCCATTGTTTAAATGCAAAAATGGGGTGTTTTTGCTCCCACCTCAGATTGGGTGGGAGCAGTGCTACTTGCCCAGAAAACTTCAGTGTTGGGGTACCAGTAGACAGTGTATTCCAACACAGGTGTTAACATCTCCACCCATCTGAGCCTCTGAAATGCCTGAGAGCTGTGTTCACAGCTTTCCTTGGAAAAGGAAGCTGTTGGTATTCAACAGCCTTAAATCATAAGGTGTTGAAATACAGAGGTTGGCATCTAGACAACCAGGTTTGAAATTTTTGATAATAATTTTAATAGTAATTAAAAAAAAAAAAGTGATTTCCATCATTGGAATGTTTGGAAAAGAAGGAAAATCATGATCAAAACTGTTAGAGGATGAGTGGCAAGTGTGTGTATAGTCAACAAACAATCCAGTAACTGCTTTTAAAATGACACAAATAGCATACAAAGGCAGCTTGAAAATGTCTTTTGAGTGTTTTCAACAAAAAGGCATCAATGGCAGTTCTAGTGACAGATTTTACCTTGTCCTGTGAGTTTTAGGGGCTTCTTCTCTGTGTCCCATCTCTTCAAAGTTTGACATGTGGGATGTGCATGGATATTTTCCCCTTGCACTGCAGTGGAGCAGCACTGGAGCGGAGCATGGCATGATGAGGCAGCGCAGAAGCAGTAATTGCTCCTTAGTTTCTGTTCTGCCGTGGGGTACAGAAACGAAACAACTGCTCCTTAGTTTATATTCTGCTGGAATACAGAAGCTCAAAGTGTTCTTGATGCATTGTTTTGCTTTGTTGGTAAAAATATGACCCATATTTTTCTTCCTTCAAAACCAGGAGTCTGGATTCACCACTTTCATGCGAACCCTGAGAGAAAGAGATCATGAAAGAGTAGGAAAGAAGAAGGATGAATTGTAGTTTCTGCCTCAAAAGAAGCTTTCCGCTGCACTGTGAATGGTTCCAGGTCTTTTGTTGATGCACCTGAGACTTCACATATTCTCAAGACAGAGACTTTGTTTTTATAAACAACCATGGCCATTTTGTACAATTTTGAAATAAAGTGAAACCACTTGATTTTTAAAAGGAAAATAAATTAGAATGTTGCCATAATGTTTTAAAGAAAACTTAGCATTTTCTCTCATGTTGGGAGACTATGCCCACTGACACTCCTATGCAATATTTTTGTAGTCTGTAGTGTGTCTGTAGGTGATGTTGTTTGTTAGGGTGAAATTTTTGTTCCGGTATTGCAGTACATGTAAAAAACAAAGGGGAGGGGACACAGTTCGGTTTGGGTTTGTTTTGTTATGTTTTGTTTAAATCAGTCCAAGAAAATGGGATTTATAAGTCACAGATTTATTCAAATGCAGTTTTACATTCTTGTGAAGTAGTTACGTGTTCTTGACTGAGATTTGGGGGGAACAATTTTAAGGTGCTCAGGGATAAATAAGGTATCTGAGTTAATGAAGACATTAACATTGACCAGTCCAGATCTGTTAATTTCATTTAAACCTCTCTGGTCTTTAAATCAGAACTGTTTACATACCTTTATAAAATGTATTGAGTGAATTAAGCCACGCATCAAAAATCAGCAGAGCATGGATGAAACTAAAAACTCTCCTTCTTTGGCATCAATACTGTCAAATGTATCTGTACATTATGGCAGGAATGATTATCTTATAGGGGTACGTGGTTACTCTTACAGGGTACACAGTCTCCCTTCAAGTTATGATTGGGTCATATCAAATATGTGTTGTGAAGTGTTATGTTCAACTGTTTTGAGAAATGCATAATACTAAATGCATCATAGTTCTGGTAATGCAGTAATTGTGTGTATTACCTGTTTACATTCCAAAAGTTTATCTGCATTTGTAGGAGGGATTTTTCCTTTTTTCTCCTTAAGGAGTTGCACAAACAATCTCTCTCTGACAGTCATCACTGTAAAACCTGTATCAGCAGCAGTTGAAATGTGTTACACTTTTGATGCTTAAACAAAAAAAAAAAAAAGTTGATCTGGAGGTACTTCTGTCTTCTCAGGAGGGGAGAGGGAGGGGCCGGAAGTTGTGATTCACTTTGAACTAAAAATAAATTTTAAAAAAGACAAGTATTTTTATCATTAATCAGCCTTGTTCAGCTTCTTCCCCACTGGGCCAATGACCACAGCTGGTGGTGGCTTAGGAAGAGCCGGCACACGCGGGACGAGTTCCCACCACCCATGGCTGGGACAGCCCAGCCTCAGGAGTGCTGGGCAGCACTGCAGGTGTGGGGTGGTGTGAGGCTCAGCCTCCCTCTGCCCTGGCACTCCAGGGGACACAAAACAGCTTCCCACAGCAGAGAGCTGGGACCTGGGTCTGAAATGTTCCTCTTGCTCCTCAGTCTGCCCGTCTCTTTTTTTTCTAGTTCGGATCTGCAGGCCGTGCTGAGGCTGCTCAGGAGGTGAATGGCATCTTACTGGGTGTTTTTTCCTTCTCTCTCTTGCCTAATTAATGGCACTGTATGTTTGGCACCGTTAAGCTGCTGAAGCCATTAGTGAGTATTGTGGAATACCAGTAGCCTGATTGGCCTTGTATGGTAGCCAGCTTGTTAACCATGACATCAATTGGAATGGCCATGGAGCTGTGCCAAATATCTTCTCTTATTAGGCACCTGATGAGTTTCTTCACCCAAAAAAATCAGCTGCCTGATAGTACATAATATCATAGTGTAAAAGTAGCTTAATTTATGAAGTCTCTTACTCTGTTTTTTTCCCTTTCAATTAGCACAGTTACTTAGGTTGGGTACAGCACTTTTGCAGAAGATCGTGATAATTCTTTATTTCAAGCTACCCTTACGTAAGTAGCAGGCACTCCGCCCTGCGTTTAGGAAACAGTACATATTGATGCCATTAGATCTCAAACAGGAATTCTTCTGCTTTTAGCAAACTATCGAATATGATCGGTCCAGAACTTGCTGCGTCCCTTTTGATCTCACAGTCAAAGCAGCTGGCACTAAAGAAATACAGCCTCCAGAAAATGTTGAGCATTTCTGTGCATAGGCTGTGCCTATGTTTGTGCTAATTGGTGAGAAATGTAGACTTCTTCAAAAATAAGAAAGAAAAAAATGATAGCTTGCCAGTGGTGACTTCACTAGTCAGGATCAAGCTGAATTACAGGCTTGAGTAAATGTTTAGGATAAGACAATTGCACACTGTGCTTCCGACCAGTAATTCCTTACAGCTGGTTACACCAAAATAAAATTAGGAATTCTCGTTTTTCCCTTCAGTCTTTTGTCAGTTACTTCTTGGACTTGGGCATTCATTTTTTTCTTGGCTAATCATGTGTTAATGCACAAATATAAAATATTGGAGAATAATTTACCTTCTGTTACAGGGTCATGACTCATCTGGTTTATGGTCTGAATGGTTTTTGAAAAATACAGTTTTGAACACCATAAATGATCACATCAAATGGCTGACAAAAGCCTTAGTTACTGTGAACTAGAGTGTACCAGGAGCTCGGAGCTTTGCTTCCAAGCCTTTTTAATTAGTAGGCCAGGACTGGATATCAGTCACACTGTTTTAGTTCTGTTGCCTCCAGTAAAGCAAAAGTTGGTGTTTTTATTTGCTAGTGAAGTCAGTTTATGTTTGCATTCACATCAGTCACGTTGAAATTGAAATATGTTATTATTTTCTACAAACTGTGAATGAAAAATATATGTAAGAGCTCTTATTTTCTGTATTTAAATGGTTGGTCATTTCACACATCCAGAGTTTCCAGCCTGTCGCAGTGGATGCGTAGCCCAGGCGTTCATAATCACACAGGAATTTCTGCCATGGTTAAAAGTGAGTAATCTGGGCTTTCAAGTCATGAATCATTTATCAGCAAGAAACTTAATTGCTGATAACAAATGGTTTGCAGTGAATCAGAGATTCTGCTCTTGCAGTTATGGGGTTGGTCTTTCAGTCTTTTAAGGTGTGATTCAAAGGTCTTGGACATCTGCTACATAGTTAACCCTAAGCAGATTAAATCTTGTCGAGGAAGGGTAAAATGTGTACACGGCAGAGAGGCTGAGCAAGGATTGTGCATCACTTTGTTCCCCATTGTAGGCTTAAACAAGATATAAATAGCCCACAGGGCTGTGTTAGTCCTGCTGTGTGGTTGGACCAAGAAATGAAGGGCAGCAGGGCCAAGCGTTTTGTGCATACTCGAAGCTGGAGGGGAAATAGTTTTCCCATCTAATGAAAGAACCTGAGATGTTGGATTTGTTTCATCCACCAAAAGAAGGGAAAAGGAGGGAAAAGTTCCCAGGAGAGTAAATGCTCTGGGATATGGCTAACACAAGTTGGGAGTCCCAAGATGAGTATCAGCTTCTATCCCAGCCCCTGCAACCCCAGAGGATGATTTGGCTCTGTTGTAATCCATCTATCTCTGACACAGTAACTATGTCCTTACTTGCTCAAACCAGAGCGACTCCTCCAAGAGAGACTGGAAGAGACTGGCTTTCCAATCTGAGTCAAGAAAAGCAGCCTAACAAATCTCCACTTCCTCTTTTCCTCCCCCTGTGAAATTGCATTTTGGATCTGACAGCCATGTTGACCCCCAAGCCCCTCCTAAATAGCTGCAGTTGGGTGAAACAGCCTTGGGAATTTTTCTAAACTCCCACTCAGACCAAATTAAGTCCCCAAATCTTGCTAACTTAAAATCCTTTCAATAGTCATCTGCAAAGATAGATTGATGTTTCTGGTGAAAAAAAGATTAGAGAGGTAAGATCTATGTTCTTGCAGCATTTTGGGAGTAAAAAAGCAGATAAAACTCCCATAATGAGTAAGCTCTAAGAGAATGCTTGAGAGAGTCTTGTTTCAGATGGAATTGCTTTATGGGTGATTTTGATTTTAGAGGCGAACTGCTTTTCAAAAGAAAAGTCAAGACCTGGCGATGTAGCCTACGGATATTTTGTCTGTTTGCCTTTTAAAAAATAAAAAGTAAAATCACTCTCCATATTCTTGATAGTGCTATATTACAAGAAAGAAATGTTGCCTACATGGATTTCCTAGAATAACACTGAACCCCTGCCAACTGCGTTTTACAAACTATGAAACAAGCTATTTGCTCCAAACGACACTCGGGGGAGTGAGGACTGCTGCCCACGTGCACCTCGTTTTAATTTAATAGCTTACTTTAGTGTGATTGGGTCTGTAATGGAACACTGGGATTGCCGGAGTAAATTCTGAAAACTGAGAGGTGGGGGCGAAATCAGCTTTTATCAGCAGGTGTTGAGCACTGTAGCCAAACGCTGGCATTTCCTTTGCCTTTGGCAGCCCAGCATCCCTGAGCGTTCCATGGTTCTGCTGGAACCACGGGAGTGCAGCCCTTTGGCTAATCCAGTTGTGTACATTACTGCTCTGTGCTGGAACTGATTGGAAACCAGAATTTTTCCCATTAGTTTCTTTGACTGGTCATAAGAAGACGCTATGTTTTCTCTGCACATCCTGCATTTATTTACAGAGTGAGGAAGGAGGATACCTGGGTGCCTACAAAGGAAATGAAGCCAAATGCCATTTTTTCTGCTGGCAGCCAGGATTCCTGGGGACTGACCATTGCTGCTGAAATACTTCCTGCAAAGCACTGTTGACTGGCTTGGCTTTTGCAAGGTTTTGGAAGGCACTGTGTGATGCAATATTGCAAAAAATCTCAGTATCCAAGGCAGCGATTTCCAACCTCTGGTTTCCGAGGAGTTAAGCTGAAGTGTAAACTCTGTTCATCAGCCCAGTGTAGCTGTTTTTGAGACAGAAAAAAAGATGGTCTGCTAGCCAAAAATTTAGGAAATCACAGCTCTAATGCAGGCCCATAGGATGTCTGGGTGTTTCCACACAGCTGCCCTGGTCCTTGGTTTGTAAGATTCCTGCCCCTGGAAGTCCTGACCTCCTGCCCAGAGCACTCGGCACTGCTGCAGGGAGACAGCACTCCTTAAGGAGCAGCTATTCTGTGTTTGCTTAGAAAGCATCATAGTGCTAATTATTCTCATTAGCTCTGAGCCACTAATAAATTATCTTTCCTATTGCTCTTCCATCACTCAGTAATGAGAACCATTTAGCCAGATTTTGCAGATACTGCTTGCTCCCTCTCTACAGCATGATTCCCTGCAAGCATTCATCATAGGAAAAGAGCTACGTGAACAAAATCTTTTCAAATTAGTCTCTGGTGCCCCAGTTAAGTGGGTGTCTACATCGCAGGCATGCAGAAGAGCCTTCTTCATTAATATGTGCAATTCTGCGCGAGCTGATTAGCTCTTGCAGCTCATTTGATAGCAAATGTGTAAATCCGTCACACTCTAAATGCCAAATATGTGCACAGCTAAATTATGGAGAAGTAAGAAACTGCAAGAGTTGGGAGTCTTTATTTGGAAAAAGAGGTCCTTATCCCATGCATTAAATTGGAGCTCTGGGTTTATCTAGAGCATTTGTCACTCCTCTGCTTTGTCATGTTACTGCCGGCAAAATGAATAATTCTTCCTGTCGTGTTGCTGGTCCTTTCAGTATGTGTGGGTGTTTAATTTGGTGCCCAACATTTGTAACAGACACCTGGTATCCAGACTGAGTTCCCATAAAACAATAGCCACAGCACAATGCAATCTTCCTTGTGCAGGACAGGAAACCAAACTAATCAGTTACAACTATGTATTATTAATAACGCAGTTACCATCACTTCTCTTGTTCTTTTTTGTTTGTAAAAACCTCGTGAATAAAAGGAGGGGGGATGAACGTCCATGTTTTTTAGCCAGGGCAGTGCTGCACAGTGTAATTAATGTCGTGGTGTATCTGCCAGCACAAAGGGAAGCACTAAAGAGTGTCACCTGTCAGCACAGAGGGGTTGGCCTGCTGCTGCGATACGAGTGCCCTCGGCCAGTTATTCTGGGACCAAAGAAGGAAACTGGCCTTAAGAGCTCCTAATTTATGCACATTTTTCCTCCTCTCCATGCCAAGTAGCTGCAGAGCCAGCCCAGCCTCAGGGCCTGGACACACCAGCTCAGGGCAGCCAAGCACCCTCTGTTTTATTTTCTCTCAGCACGCAGAGAAGTCGCAGTGCAGACCCAGCCTGACCTCCAACGCTATTTTGGCGTTACCTTCTGGGCATAAAGGCTAGGGGGAAAAAGCTTCCCACTTCCCAAAAGTTCCGGCGTGGGAAGCTGTCTTTCTCCAAGCTGAGCATAAACTCTTCAGAGAACATTTCCTAGGAAAATGTGCAGCACAATAACGGATCTCCAATCCTGCTGCCTCCAGGCTGATGGTGAGAGGATGCTTATTACTGTACCCCACCCCACAAGCATGGAACAGGATGAGCAGATCTAACATTTCCTACTGCATCCCCAGAATGTAGTGAGACCTCTCCAAGGGTGTAGGATTTGCTTACCAAGAAGACAGCTCTGTGCTGGGCTCACCTGCAGTGGGTACACAATGTGGGTGAGAGGCTCTTTCTTTTCCTTTTTCACAGAGGGACAAGCATCTCTCAAGGCAGATCTTTCCTGATCCAATGGGAGGTGAACGGGGCCACAGGAGAGCTGCTGCAGAAATGCAGAGGTGCTGCACGATGCTGCCCAGTTCCATGCAATTCCCTTCAGACTCTGGGGTCCATCATGCCTTCCACCTGCAGGACACCATAAAAGGATTGTCACAGGGCTCCTGACTTATGCAAAACTGACCTCTCTGCCAAAGCTTTTCTTAGGCAAAAGAGCAGCACGAGAGGAGGGACCACAGAAATCAAAGAAACAGAGTTCACCGTGGAATAAATTCACGTCTCTCTGGCAAGGTACTGTAGTATGAGGTGCATTAGGTATATTTTGGATGGATGTATAATCTTAATTGTTGTGTATTGTTTGTGTTGTAGTCCCAAGATCCAGGTCCTCATTATTCTAGATGCTGTACAAATATATAAGAGTCTGTCATGCATGGAAAGGCTTTTATTATGTAAATAGTCAGGTTGGGAAAAAAGAAGTAGTGTTATCTCTGTTTTACAGATGAGGCAGTGAGACGAAAGAAAAAAACAACAAAGCCTTTTGCCCAAGGACACACAAAGTCTGTGGGTCAGCGGTGGACTTGAAATTCAAGTCTTGATTTAGTTTCCTACCAGCTCTTCTTTCAATTTGTGTACTGCCCACAACATAATTAAAATTAAGCACAAAGCAGACGACACCATATGTAATTTATCTCTATCTGAAACAATCATCCAGCACCTCTCAGCCAAATCCTCCCCAACTCTTCCCTGTTTCCGTATTTCTTCCATGGCCAATGCCTGTGATCACCATACAAGTCACTGTACGTGTTGTCCTCTGATTTTCTGCAACGCGTATCAGTTGACTATAAAGCTGTCCAGGAAAAGACCCTGTTGCACGTGGGGCTGTGTCTCAGTTGGACCAGCTTGCCAAATTTGTATTCCAATCCTTTTAAAAAGTGATACTAACACAATTTAGAATAAAAAAGGATGCATATACATTTCTGCTGGGAATAGAGAGTCAACCAATCTATAACTGCTGCTCAACATTACCTGCTAGTCAAAACTGTATATTGATGTAAATAACTAATCTATACCAAAGACAAATAAAACATGGATTTTTCACTGAAAAAGCACAATATATTTTGTTTTGTGTACAGCAATATTTTATGTCAGGCTTTTGGAAAGAATGTGGGAGGACAGAATTGTAGAAGTCATGACAGTCACTGGAAAACAGAATAAAATAGAACTGGCATTTACCAAGGCTAGATAATATCAAACTAATTTGATAGGTTTCTTTGATAGAGTAATTAATTATCTAGACAAAGAAGGGAACTCTGGCTGTCTGGACTAGAATAAAATAGCCAATGAGGACCCATGTGTAAATTTATATCGCCTGCATGGAGAAGTCTAAGATTTATAGACAAACTGCAAAGCATACATGGTGTTGGAAGCTGAACTGTATTGAAAGGGAATTATTCAGAGCTCCTAAACGGTAAGTCTTAAGACTGACTTATTATTTTCATCAGTGACATATCTGGAAAACAGAGGTGTCTGATCATAAAAATACATTGAAGTCACCAAATTAGGAGGTATCATCAGCGTAGAGAAAGTTCAGAACATCGCACGGCTAGAGCTGAATATCCTTGAAGGGCAAGGCCGCAGAAGTAGTAAGGGAGGTAGCAGCAGACAAAATTCTGCAGGAAACCTGCAATGACACAGAAAGATTTCAAGTTGCCCCGGTGCAGTGCGGGCATGGAAAAGGCAACTGAAACTCCAAAATGCAATAGGAGAGACATTTCTAGCAAAGCAAGGGAAGTATGAACATCTTTGAATAAGACCCCAACAAGACTTTCTTTGGAATAAAACTCATTATTCTGGTTGTGTTAAAGAAAGCTGGGTTCTTAATGAAATGGGTACAGCAAAGGGCTGCTAAGAGGAGGAGGAGACTGGAGAACCTTTCATGAAAGGACAGCGAGCATAAGGGGCTTGTTTAGCCCAGCAGCTGAAGACTGAGATGTGGTTTGATTGCTTTCAGTAAACACATCAGGTAGGGGGAATATTAAAGGTAGGCCATCTTGGTGTACGAACAAATGGATATAAATTTGCCATGAATAATTTAGACTATCAATTAGGTGTTCTTTATCCACCTGCATAGTGAGGGTATAAAAATTATAGGGATGAAACCATACCTAGTTTTAGCATGAAGCTCACAAAATGTATTAAATGGACCATGTGTTCCAGTTGCCTGCAGTACCTGGGGACTGGATTTGATAACCCAGAAAGTCCTGCCCATCCTGTGTCTTAGTGGGTTTCTATTACAGTGAGCCACCGCCTCCATCTTATAATCTTATTAGATATTACAGTACCTATAATCCCTTCAGTCCTAAGAAACCCTTCTATCCTTCTGAATTAAATTTCAAATAGAACAACCTAACTGTGGATTACAAAGCCATACGTGTTTTCTTTCTTACTCAATAAATTTGTTGTGGTGATTATCATAAACAAAGACAAATTTCATTAGGGACCAAGAATTCTTTTAATATAAATCATAGTGTTTATGGCACAACTGTACTGACAAATAATGATTTTTTTTATTTATTGTAATTGTTCAAATGACTCCTAATGAAATTTTTGGCCTCATGAAGTGATCAGCTTGGAATGACTTTCCCTTCTATGAAAATATTTAAATACAAACAAAGTCTGTCAATGTGTTCAATTACAGTCATGCAGGGAACTAAAGGGATTATGTGTACTAGGAGTATATTCATGTGGCTTTTCAGATCAGCTGCTTCTACCAGAGAGGGAATAAAGTAAGCAGAAAAGCCCCAAAGAGAGCCCATTGCTGTTGGAATGACTTGGGATACGATCATCAGAACAGCTCACTCATGTCATTTCCATAAGCCCATAATGCTTATGGCCCTGTAAATAAAAATACATTAACAACACGTTGCTTTTCAAACTAATTGAGATGCAGTGTGAAGATTACTTTTCAGAAATAGGATGTTCTTTATGCAGGAGATCATACTGGGCCCTGCTGCAACCAGAGCCATTGGGATAATGCTGTATTTTGTTCTAACATCTGCATTTATTACCAATGAGAGACTTTCTGTGACATTACGAGGTTGCTTCATTCTCGTAAAGCCCTTGAGAGTTAAATACTAGTGTTCCATGAAAGAAACTCTTGGGCCCAGCACAGGACCTTAAGACTGAATCAGCAGAGGAAGTTTTTAAAAAAGAGAAGCCAGGAAATAAACTGCATATTCTGCTGATGATTTTTATGACCTCGCTCACACTTCTGCTGATGCTGTGTTAGCAAGAACAGTTCATTCCAGTGAGTATAATCCTAGCTCTTGCGATTATGGACACAGGTTTCTCTAAAACCTTTAAAATTGGGTGCAATTTTTTAGAGTGCGAAATTGTTAGAAAGTCACGTGCTTTTAGGCAGCGCCATGATTTCAGGAGCCTGATTCGGAGAGTAAAGGCCTCGTGATGCAGCTGGGCTGCACTCCACATCAGTTCACTGATTCAACATACCTGCTTTTTCATGGGAATTGGCATTACTATCCAAGAAACAAGAAGCGTATTAATGGTTGTTAGTCTGGTTTTTATATACAACACCTCCAGCTTCGAGCACCAAACTTTAAGAAAGATTCAAGAAAAAATGGTACAGAGAAAGGAGCAATAGAATGAGAAACATGTAGTAAACAGAAGGGGTTTTTTTGCCTTTTGGGTTTATAAAAAAAAAAACCAAAAGCAAGATGAAAGCTTTGGGTTTAAGTAGTCTAAATCAGAGAAGGGTTTTATTTTCCCCATAAAAAAAAGTTACAAAGTGGATCAGTAATCTGATATATTCCACAGTTTAATTTGCTGCAAAGAAAACTGAAGTTGAATTTTCCTTTCAGAACTTTACTTCTGTGTTGCTCCTGTGACTCCATCACTGATGAGTTCAACTACTGCCAGCTCCTCAAGCCGAATATTTTTCCTTGGGGGAACCTGATTTAAAAGTCATGTTTAAATCCAGTGGACAGAGCCTAAAGGTTTGTCTTCCCTACCTTTAGTCATCCAAAGCCGAGGTGTATAAATGCAGCTGGACGTGTCTGCTCCCTGCAGTGACTGAGGAGAAATAGCAACAAAGAGCTTCTTCACAGAGGGCAATTTCCAGATCACTGAACTTTGGAGAGGTAAACCCTGTCCTAACTCATCTCTGAGCATCCACTGTTGGGCTTTGCCTTCAGCTGGCTGATGACACATTCAGCAAATGCATGGCTTCTCTATTTTGCTGCGCTCATGGAGATGCACCTCGCTGGCATTTCTGAGGGGTTCCGTGGGCACTCCTTTGTCACCAGCCCTTCCCATCCTGCTCTCTCTTCAACCTCTGACACCGTCCATGCCCTGCCTCGTGCTCCTCTTTGTCTCCTCATCTCTTCTCCTCCTTCTGAAACACCTGCATTCCTCCACTTTGGCTTCCCTTTGCACTGACTGGATTTCCTTCTTATGAATCTGTTTTATCTCTGGCTGCAGCTTTCGCTAATGCATTCACTGCACGCTGCCCCTCTGACAATGTTTTACTGCTTCTGTGTCTTAGGGGAGTCAATGGGACAAGAAAAAAACGCAATTTGAAGTGTAGCTGGCTTGTTAGCCATGCAAATTCTTGAATAACAGATATGATTTAAGTTCACCACGAGAGCTGGGAGGGTTGGAGCTGTAACCTCACTTCTGACTCTGCCACTACCTCCCCTCAAGTGACCTTGTGAAATTTATTTAAACTCTTGGGGCCAGGTTCACCTGAAAATAAAGAATAATGTGTTTTTTTTCCCCCCTAGGAATCTTAACTAATAGATATATATACAATACTCGAAGTCCTGTTTATGTACATGCAAAATGCTTATCTTTTTTCTTTAAAACATTTATGAAAGGTTAAGAGAATCTTAGGGTTGAAAGATAAACAGTTCAGAAGAACTAGAACTAGAAAAATTAAAATTACACACGTATGTACTTACCACAAACCTTTAGACAGCCTCTACTTAAGTAATCACTAGTTCTCTGCATTATAGTAGATGCTATCATAAGCTGTTAAACTGTGTAGCAGCTTGTAATACTGTGCACTCTGTTTATACAGGGTAAGGACTCTCTGGAAATTATTCAGATTAATGTATCATCTTCTGAACGTGTGCTTTACTTGTGCATAGTCAGTCAGGACTGAGAGGTTCCCATGCTCCACTCTACAAAAGCCTGACTGGGAACAGTTTTTTTCCTGACAGGCCAAGATACTGACTTGGAGATGCCAAATTGTGTATTCCAAGATGCACCCTTTCCATCCTGTGTGAGGCTTCAGCGAGACCTGTTCGTGGTGCACATCCTTGGCAGTTCCTGCCAACAGCCAGCTTTCACTGAGAGAAGGATGCTCAGGAAAGGCTCTCCAGGACATCACTTTTTCTTGAGCTTTTATGTTCAGAGAAAAATTATCTCACCAAGCAGGTGACCTCTCCTGCTGTGGGCCCTCTGCTCACCTGCTCCTTCCTTCGTCTCCCCCATCTCCACACCAGCCCCGTCTTCTGACTCCCTGCTCTACCACTTCCCTGTCTCGAGTCTGCTCTAAATACAATTTCTCCCTTTTTGTCACTTTTCCCTCTGTTACTAAGCCCTAGAGCCACAGTTAATCTTGTACTCCTTGCTGTGGCCTTGTTTGACTCAGAGAGCTCGAGCCCTCAGCTTGGCTGAGCTTTTCTCGAAGCACAGAGGAGAAAGCCTGGAGGCTGAAAGGGTGAAATTAATCTCCAGCAACAGCAATTTACTCCTGGTTCTAAGACCCAAGAGATCATTTTTCCGCACCTGGATCACTGGAGTAGGGAGTGAGGTGATGCCCCACTGATATCCAGGGTTGCCATAGGTGTCCAGTTAAAATTGCTTGGAGAAGGCAGAGTTGAGGTCGGAGAGCGTTGATGTGCTCCAGCGCCATCCTCCTGATCCCCTTGCTCCTGAGTAGGGCTCAGCAGAGCCTGAGAGTCCAGAGTGTGAGGTGTGTTACCTCTATCCCAACACTGCAGTGCTACAGGCACTTGGATAGTGAAGTAGCAACAGATGGAAGGAGAAATTAAAAGGCGTTAGCGAGGAAATAAGCTGCTTTCATTTGAGATTTGAGCCAACAGACTAAAACTGTGTGATTTGGTACAAAAACAGTGAAGAGTGGTACAGGGAGGAAATTATCCTTGTATCAGTAAAGAAAGTAGTTTTAAAATAGGAACCTCACTCTAGGGTTACTAATGAGGTTTGCAAACTTTCACTTTTGTATTGTCATTTGTTGTTGAAACATGCCCAGTTGATTTGTCGGGAAATGAGTGAGATTAGCTTAGCAGCCGGTCTCATCTCAGCGCACTTTTCCTGGTGGCTACTCCATCCCCATCACACACGTGCCAGCAGCTGCGCTCGCTGCCCCGGCAGAGGACCCCAAACACACCTCAGGTTATTCACACAGTGCCAGGCATATGCCAAGCGCTGTGTGATGCATTAAACCTGGTGGACACCAGCCAGCTGCAGTCAGAAGTTATTACACGGGAGAACCCAAAGAGCACAGCTCCTAAAGCTCAGATGTGCTGACAACAGAGCGAATTATTCTGGAGGAGGCTCAGGGGGTGACCTTATCGCTCCCTACAACTCCCTGAGAGAACGCTGGAGCCAGGTGGGAGTTGGGCTCTCCTCCCAGGGCACAGGACAAGAGGACAGTCATAAGATGCACCAGGGGAGGTTCAGGTTGGATATTAGGGAGCTTTTCTTCACGGAAAGGGTGATATGACATTGGAATGGGCTGCCCAGGGATGTGGTGGAGTCACCACCCCTGGAGGTGTTTAAGTAAGACGGGATGTGGCACTCGGTGCCATGGTCTGGTTGACGTGGTGGTGTTGGGTCATAGGCTGGTCCCGATGATCCCGGAGGTCCTTTCCAACCTGACAGGTCCTACGATAAATTCAGTCTAAGCCAAGGCTGTGCGAGGCAGCGCTGGCGGTGCCTCCGCTGCTCCCGCCCGGGCGGTGAGGGACACCCACGCCCGGAAGCCCGGCACGGCGGGGACAGGGGCACTGAGGCGCCGGCCCCGTGCGGGAGCGGCGTCCCCTTCGTACAGAGCGGCCCCGGAGCCGCCCCACACCCTCCACCGCAGCTCCTTAAGCTCCGCGGGCTGATAGCGGGGCTCGCCGGGACCCCGCCGCGGCCGCGCCAGGAGCGCCCGGAGCCCCCTCAGGGC